>DWPV01004941.1:0-12979 GCA_018251915.1 Urbanus proteus proteus
GGTATGAAAAATAGATGTTAGCCGATTCTCAGACCTACCCAATATGCTTACCAAATCTCAGAGGAATCGGTCAAGCCGTTTCGGAGGAGTATTGAGACTAACATTGTGACACGAGAATTTTATATATAAGATTTATACCCTAGCTGTTACTTAGGACCTTAATACTTTTGTGACTCTTGCGAGGCGGAATCCAACGGGAACTAATACCATGGGTTTATATTTCGTAATTCAGGGGTTCACGTTATAACCATTCAGCTTCAATAAAGGAGCCATAGTAAGTACCACATTATTGTATTGTTGTATTACATATAAAATGTACGAAACAAAATTCTCAAAATCGAACATCAAAGTGTTTCTATTATTGCAAAAGACTACAAGCACCGGAACAGACAGCTCGATACATTATTACAAAACCACAAAAGATTATACAATAAAAACCGCGTCCAAGATATCGTTAAGCGATATCAAATACAGTTGCAATTGTTTAAAAGCTTTTCGGTTGGTGGCTGTTTGCAGTTGGCGAAAGTTCACCGCGCGAGGCTGCGTTACGTCACTTTAAGGACGCGGCCATCTTTATATCAACTGTAGCGCAGATTATGTAGGAACTTTAATTATTTTAAGCTTTTATTTAACTTACCTTGTTAGATAGTATGTGAGGAATGCTGCAATTGAACTAGTTGATCCCAACCACTTGCGCTGAAATTTTGCATTCACTTTTGATTTGAATTGCATTTAATTTTCAGCCTGATTATGGCGTCATTCTAATTTCAATATGGAGGACGCAAGATAGTCCAAAAGGTTTCTTGAGACCGGAAAGGCTGCTTTTCAACTTAAAAATAGTCTTTTTTTAATTTGAGAAGTGAACTGATTTGGATTCGATATAGGGACTAATTATGTTCACTTTGTTTTAGCGATTACTACTGCAAGAAAGAACCTGAATCAATTGTTTACGGTACTTAAATTTGTATGCATTCATTATATCGCCGTAATAAATAAATATAAAGGTACCTACTATAGCTATAATATACTTTTGTTTGTTTAAACATGTAAAAAATGTTCTTCGAAGCCGTGATTCCTAAGGACTCGTTCCACCCCAGGTTTTTGTCCCGAGGAATCATAATGGTTCCGCTGTAGGAACCGGTTGGACCTCGGCTTAGCAACCACCTGAGCTATAGAGTTAGGTATGTTACGAAGGTACATAAAGTAAATAATAACGACATCCGAGACAGAATATCGAGTAATAGATTAGTCAAGATGTAGTACCTATTATGAGAATGTATAAAATAAAAAGTGAGCCTTTTTAAATTCATAAATTTGTCATTACTACCCAAAATTTGATTCTTATAAGATAAATCCTTTTCCTTTCAGCATTTTCAGCATTAAGTATGGTTAATCCTTAAAGTTTTGGATTTAGTATCCACCCATACATGAATAAATCATCCTGTATAATCTTTGTTAGTCATTCTAACCTAACCTTATTGTTTGTCATTAAAAGCTTAATTGTAACCAGTAACCTCTCTATACACTATATAAGCTTGCGCCTGTCTATTCACACCATGAACTCTGTGGCGCAGGCGTCGCTGTGATTTTATAATTAAATCCAAGCACAGCGCGAGTCAGGAATGGCTGCAGTGTTCAGTGTTTGGATAACATCTCAGGGGTCATGTGCAAATACACATGAATTTCTCAACGAAATAATTATTAATTAAATAACTTGATTTTTCCGATACTTTGATTTTAAGAGCTAAATTTTTGTAATTATGTAGATTGACCAATAAATAAATAAAAACACTCTTCGAAGTGATGACCTGAAAAAACTACAATCCCTTTATTTGTTACACTTCTTAAAAAAGACGCTTTCTACACTCCTTCTACAGCCCCACAGTAGGATTTTCTCCAGGGTTTTGGGTGCCATGGACACACAGACCCAGAATAGAAATCTAAATTCATTATTCAGTTATCTGTCTGGCCGGGAATCGAATCCGGGACCCTCTGACATCAGACCGGTATGGTAACCGCTTCACCACGCGGGGCGTCGAGCTTTAAAATATTCGTCAACCTACAGACCTTAAAAATCAGTTTTCACATTTATCTTATCGTATCTCTCCCGACGCTAACATCTTAAACTTAAAGCTTCAAGTTATTACTTATTGACTTAAGTATTCAAATGTCTGAATGTGACTCATTCGGAACAAACGTCAACGCGAACGCCATTAATCTGATTTATACTTTATTATGAAGCTTGTGTAGTTTAAAACAGGTTTAGTAGAGGAATGGCTGTAAACTGTACCTGGCAGTGAGTGGGTCGGAGTGTTGGCGATATAAATAGGGCGGATTACGTATTTATAAACATTTGGGCGACAACTATAAAAAAACAGTAATTTAGATGATATATTTAGAAGGGGTTAATGACATTCAAATTTAATAAAATGAAAATAAAACTCAGTGTAGATTCTTTGCAGGATTATTTATGAACGTCAATAAATAATTCAGTAATCTACCGTCGCTTCCCCAGTTTTTACCAAAGAAAATCCATTTAAATGAAAATAATCACTTGTACAATATATAACGTTTATTTAATGGCCTAATAAATACAATCAAACAATCAATCTTTCAGGTCCATTTAAATAAGTTTACTTTATATAAATTAAGATAATTTACCCCATAGCAGGTAATATTCGTAAAGTGTAAAAGCACATCACTAATGACATAACGCAGTTGACAGTCACGTTAACGGAAAGTGCGTAACCAATCCTAATGCACCTTACGGTTCCCTCACTGTTATATAGAAAGCTACTTGTACCTACATTATTCAGAAAGTATATAAGCAATGTTAGGTATCGTCGAGATATGAAGACAAATCAGGTGAATTGATAATTCATAACATCTTTAAGTTAACCAAGTTGAGGTCAAATTAACGTTAGGTTTAGGTATACAGACTTTTTATCCCTGAGGACTAAGTTGGAACGCCTCAGATAAGTATGTCTCCCTTATCACCCCCTTAAAATATGTTTAACTAGTATGCAATTTAATTAGAAGGTTTGTTGTCATCAGGGATAACTTCAACATACGTTATATTGTTTCTCAAAGGTTATAACCATCGCTCGAGTTGGTTATATTTAAATTTAGACTTAATGTGAGCAAAGCTTTAAGATGACTTGATTGATGTATAAAAACATAAGCTATTATGAGCTACCATAAAATATGCAGCAGAGCAGTCCTGCTGAGGCTGTTAAAACTGGAACAACATTCAACCTATAATTATACTCGTATTACTCCATCGTTGGCTTATAAGGGAGGAGAATCTCTACACTCAAAATGTAAAGACATATTCGTTAAACTGGAGGATTTTCGGTACAGAATAATAATATTTAACAGATCTTTACAGTTATCGTTAAGCAAGGTTAGGTTAGACATATAGTAACAATTTGAAAACAATGAACAGTAAATAATTCAACGCAACAGTTATACATCTATGTAAGTTAAAGTTAAAAGGTTGTATACCTACCGAAATTACATTTACTTCTACTTTTTGCTCTTTTGCCATTTTCTGGCCATTTGTCATTTTGCCCTTTTAACGTTTTGCGATCATTAGTCATTTTGCCCATTTGACGTATGACCCTAACATCGCAAGGCATGCTCAAACATTGATGAATCCATTATAGAGTAAATAAAAAGTGATGCGAAGCGGCCGGAAGTGGGCCCTCAAGGCGAGTCTCTTTGATGAAGTAATTGGTTCTTTATGTCCGTCTGTAGCTCTCTGGCCGAGCTCCCACTGCGCCAAGAGCAATAATGATGAGCATATTTTTAGATCACGGTATTCTATAAACGTAAAACTTAGGATACAATTTCAACGAGTATTATGTCACAGTCCTTAAGATTTAATTAACTATACTACCGCAATTAGTAATCAGTACGTAATTGGCAACAGATAGCGGTGCCTAGTTAATGTACCTACTCGTATTATACGTATTTGAATTTGCTATTTATTTATTAAATTTATGATTTTAAATTTTGCTTGTTCTTAGTATTCGGAATCATAAATTTAAATATTGCAGCTGCAAATTTGATATGTATGAAAGAAGTAATATGTATTAAGAAGTAGGTTCAGTGACCGAAATGACTTATTCTGAACGAATATCGTACAAATCTGAAGACCTTGGCAAGCGATCGTTTGGGAAAGTATTTAGTTAGCTGTCAAGGCTCGTTAAACCTCCCATTTATTCGCCGTAAACTTCTTTTGTGTAATCTGTCGTAAAATTCACCGCAGCCACACAAATGAAAAGTAGTAATTAACGCAAGTAGGTAGCCCGCTGTGATAGACAATAGAATTAATACGAACCGACAAATAGTAAAAATGTCAAACTTTTGAAAATTAGAACATTAACACAGTGTTTTGTATATTTTTTGAGTGTGTAAAAACATTTACAATTTAATTTTTACTAAGCTATGTCTGGAGACATTTATATATTATAATTTTCAAACTATAAGCTCAAGACGGAGTAAAAACCACATTTAAGACATTAACGTGTTAAATTTCTCCTTGTCATATAATTTATTCGTTAAATCTGTGCTCGAATTATATCGCTCACTACAAACTAGTACCACGACAACTATTACTTTAGCGCCTGCCAACTGACCCGCTGATCTACTTCCAACTGATAAGCTAATAACACCAGATAATCCACTTGGATAATTAGGGTTCAACGATAAGTATCTAGATAGATGCCGCTCGGCGTGCCAAACACAGAGCGCAAGGGAGGCCAAATGAGCCTTATATGTACCTTATATGTGCCTTATATGAACCTTATATGTACATAATTGTGTTTTATTAAATTGTAAGATTTAAACAAGAAATGTTGTCCGTGGCAATGGAAAAAATTGCTATCATCTGCAAGTAAGGTTGTTTTAAAATTATCTAACTGAGAAAGTGACACGCTTGGTTTTCATACGTATGATGATAGATGTGCAGTCTATTGAAATATATATCTGTGGGTCAACGCATGTTTAGAAGTAGCTGAGTAACTAATCCATTAGCAATTAAAGGACGTTGATCCCTGAGTTTAACAGGCTTTATCACATTATTGCTACTGTCGGGAGTTCAGCGCAGGCCCTTCTCGGAATCGAGTTCGTGTTTGGGTCGGTAAATTCATTTGTGAAAAAATTCAGGCGTCCCGTTGATTATTGCCAGAAACAACAAAACATAACTAACATAAAACGTAAAAGAAATAACAAACATTAAAGAAATACAGTCGGATAGAAAACCTTCGCCGTTTTTGAAGTCATTTAACAATAATCTAATTTTAAATTAATTTTTACTGGAATCTCTGTGTGATAATTTTGTTTTTATTTTATATACCTTTTAAGTCTTACTTTGACTATCTCGTAGGACCTAAAATATAATTGATTCTGCATCCAACAGGACACAATCGTTTACAATTTGAATTAAAGAACCTATTTTGTTGGAATTATTCCATTCCGTTTCTATTCGTAATAAGCTCCCTGTTACGCATGACTCGCTGTTATGCACTGTATTTAAAAGTATTTAAGAGAAGTTAATTCCTTTAACTAACTAAGGAGAATAGATCATTAGTTCCCTTGCATTAGTGTGTCCAGCGCGTGTCCGTGTAACATGTGTACAGAATTAGACACGGAAGTGGGTTGCGCGTGACGAACCCCACGGTAGATGGCGGTTTGTTATGGTGTAGGAATAGCCGAGCGGTGCATTATGTTAAGTGGTGCATGCGATAAATCAATAATATTTAACTAATCTTGTTAGTATGCTTTGATGTTCGACTCTGGTGGCACCATCGTTCTACCTGGATCTGCCTAATGATGTTTCATTAAGTGATGCTGTATTATTATAATTTTGAGAGTGTGGTAAAGGAGATAATCCTACGGATACAACGACATAGTAGGTACAACGCGTTTGGGCCGAACTCCAGAAAGATTCTGATCTAATCTGGAGCTGGTTAGAGGTGCCAATGGGCGGCAGTGGTCATTAACCATCAGATGGACTACACGCTCGTTTGTTACAAATAACTATCAACGATGCGAAATGATGACTGGCGATCAGTCGGCTGCCAATTGCTTGGGTGACGCAATTCAATGGTAATTAGGGTTCACCACATTAGCGTACGGGCAGCAGTGACCAGACTGCGTGCTCGTTGCTGCTATAACTCTACACAACTTTAAAAAATTAAATAAATCATCGATACCAATCAACTTAAAAACAATTTCTAAAGATTTAGTATTCTGAAAACTGAAAACAGTTAGGTACTGTACCTATAATACCTATATTTTATTGCAAATATATCTGAACTGAGCAGTGATAGCCTAATGGTTGAGAGTTGGTCTCTTAATCGGGAGGTCCGAGGTTCAACTCCCAGGCAGCACCTCTGATTTATGTACGTATTATAGATTAATTATCACTTTCTTTAAAGTGAAGAAAAATATCGTGAGATATGTGAAGTCTACCAATTCGCACTTAGCCTGCGCGGTGGACTAAGGCCTAAAATCCTGCTCATTGAGAGGAGACCCGTGCCCAGTAGTAGGAAGATAATGGGTTGACGACGACGATATCTGAATTGAAATTAACAAAGGACTGAAGCGATCGTAATATTGTTCAAACAATATTGTTCACACGAAAGTTCTTTTTCATTTTGATTTTATCTTTATACTAAGACTAATGACAACCTTAGACATTAGTAGTGTGTGTGCACGTGTCGGTGTGACCCACAAAACATATCTATAAATAGCCAGAGTTCATTAACTACAGGCGAGACAGACTGAATCACCAGCCGCCGCTCGCTTAGACGATATCTAACAAAACAAACAAACGTATCACACTAAGATAATATGTCTCTTGACATCTACAAGCGATCAATATACATAACGTTTATGACGCTCGCAATCTCAGATATGATTGCTTATGTCATAGACATCACAAATACAGACTAAAGACACAACTACACAAATGCATTTTTAATAAGATTGACGATGATATGACGTAGTATCAAGATCCGTCCAGCGGATGGTAAGTGGTCATGGTCGGTCACTTGTACCATCTTGTAGTATCTTGTAGAATTGTTGTTACTCCTGAAAATTAAATGTTCGCCTTATATGTATGTATGTCACCACAGAACTGAAAGGACATTGAGGCCTCATCGATCGAATCTCTCAAATACAGCAAATTTACGGTCTACCATTCTACATTATATCAATTTCTGTTCATAGAAACAATTTTTTCGACGTCAGCAGATCTTTTTGAATACTGTTGCTACACCTCATTCATTCTACTATAATACTGATGCTACACGTCATTAATTTTTGTTTTCATTTCTGTTTTTAAGCCTAATTGTAAAATGACTTTAATTGTGGTAACTGTTATCAGTCGTCACTTTTAAAACAAGTAAAAATTATTCTAATTTCTTTCAAATTGCTAAAGTACTTACTGTAAATTCATATCAGCTCGCTTAGTTCTTATTGTACTGTTATTTTATCGTTAATAGCAACACAACTAGTTTTTTTAGATATTAAAATAAAGGTAATGAAAGACTAATAAATTTCCAATTAGATACAATTCCTGTTTCGTTTTGCTATTTTGGCAACAAACAATTCTGTGTTCTAATGAGACGTAGGTACCTATTGTAACCATTGTATCGTTTACCAATAAACCAAATACATAAGTAATAAGTTTATCTACAGCTTTCATGTTACGGCTCACTTACACTCACTTAAAATCTCTTATCTTATATACATCTTAGCCCATAAGGTATACGCTGTGATTGACTTCGGATATAACTCTATTTTATATAAAATTGAGTGTCCACGCGTGACAGTGACACTTGTCAGCAGATGGACTGCTCATTTGCTACTTCATTCATAAAAAAACGTATGCATATAAGTGTGTAACGATCACTACTGTTGTAATTAGTCAGCATTGGTCACGCCGCCGCCTGCCGCCCTGCCGCGGTGCCCGGCATTAGTCATGCGGGACGAAGATTCAATTTGTCATGCACAATCATTACTGGTTTACTGGCTTTCTCATTAAATCATTTTTCATCGCCTACTTATACATGTTTGTCTCCAAGAGGTATACAATTATATGCAATTTCATAGTAAGCACGTCTTGACTAGCATAAAAATATCCCAAAAACCCATTAAATCAAGACAGTTTAAGAAAAATCCGGACCCTTACAATAATATAATTTGAGGCTCCATGTGACAGTATGTTTATGGTAAACACAACTGACTTCTACATTTTTGAAGAACATATTGGTCTTTTGACCAAACGTAGGCCGTTTGGTCAAAGGGTCAATGGGCCCGGTGGGAGCTTCTGATAGACACCACAACAAACCCAGGACGAATGACCAAAAATAAAAACTTTTGGCTAATATTGTTGAAAAAATCATGTAATAAAACACTAACGAGTGATACCAGTCGGTCTGTTTGTCTGTATCGCTAAGCTGTAACCGGAGCGCTAACCAGATGTGCTCCACACGCCGCCGCGCGCCGGCCTCCCCTCCGTCGCGCTGGTCGCATCACTACCAAGTACCAGTACATCTGTGAAGTAATAAGTTCTACACGTTAAACAAAAAGATTATCGTTTATTCGGTTGCTTAATAAATGATAAATCTGTTAATAGTTGGCAGATTTGCCAGGTTAAAGAACGAGTATGGTCGAGAGGTGTCACATCTATTACAAGCAAGAAATAGTTCTTGTGCTTCATTGGTATTGGTAGGGTGTGCTTGTCGGTTAGGTACTTACAGTTACCTATCTTTGTTCTCATGACTACGACACAGCTAGGTTTGACTTTAAATAAAACCCTTGTTCTATATGAGGTTCCTTACAGATCTCCGTGGTGGCCACTTACCATTATATTATTATTATATTTGCTCATTATTTACTTGAATCTATAAAAAAACTTGTGTAAATACATTTTAGCATCTAAGCGATAGGCACGTTACCTTTTAAAAGTATTTTAAAAAATCAGCCAGTTACTCAATACGCTATACTTATTAACTTATATAATTATTCAAAATATGGGAGTATAGGAACATACTGTGGTGAAGCTGTGTCCTTTTCTTACTGGTTTCCGCTCTGTTGGGAGCTAAGGCCGCGTACACATTCCTGCAAACCAACTGCGCATAACCCAGCCCGATATAAAGCATGTGCTACATCACAGGTGGGATAAGCTAATAAAATTCGCCCATAAATCTCAGAGATCAAAACAGCTACATATTTCCTATAAGCAGAAAGTCAAGGCACAAATTCATTCGCGTGCTCATCATAATATTTAGTTTTATGATAATAACTCTATTGAACAAACAATTTATTTTCTAATAAACTTAAAACTCAAAGACAAAGATATTAGGATTAAGTCTTAAATTGCAAAAGAAATGTATAAACATAATCATAGTTATTCGTATTTATAAATTAGATATCACAAATCCATATGATTACAAATTTAAATATCATGACTTGTATGTCGTCAACCAATTACTGTTGAGCATTAGTCTTCTCTCAGTGAGAGAGGTTTAGGCCATAGTCCATTGTGTGAGCCAAATGAAGATTGCCTGTCTTGTCTCGTATGAGCATTACAAAAATATAAGTTGTTGTATATATTTCCGTCGCTTGATTCGCTTGCAGTGGGCCGCATGGTCGACGGCGGGGTGTCATGTTCTCGCAACGCGATCTGTTGATACGCGATAATAAACCAGATTATGCTTCATACACCACTTGTTGGGCCGCGACGGTGTTTATAGCGAGTTATTATACCTACATAACACATGCAGCATTATTATAACACACTGTCTCCATGATGGTACCTATATCTAATAGGTATATTACCCTTGCCTCCCTTTTCATTTTATAGAAGCAGCAAACAAGCATTTTTTCTATGATGGAAGTAGCAAACGAGCATTCAGTCCACCTGATGGTAAGTCGCCACTGCCGCCCATCTGTAAACAACCTCTGGTAAGATTTTTACCTGAGTTTGCAAACGTGTTGCTAACCCTAAGGACTAAGTTGGAATACCTCAAATAAGTAGGTATGCCTCCCTCAGCATTCTCTTCAAATCAGAACACAACAGCGCTTAGCACTGCTTTTATTAGCCAGAAATAGGCGAGGCGATGGTGCCTCCGAACTTGAAACCAATTTCGGAGACTATTTCATTCCCTCGAAGACTTCTTTGGCATAGTAACCACCATGGTGCACTATTCAACTCATAGAATGCGTTAACCAGGCTTCCCTATAAATAAGTGACGGCTAGAAATCGTTTGTTTACTTATTATGTTGACAGTTGAAGTTAAAAGCCACGCTAACCTCACGCCGGGTGGTGGCGGGGAGCGACCACAATGGAGTCAGGGTCGCTACTGCAGCTGGTACTAACTGGGTAATGAGGAGTACGAGCAGCTTCAAGAAAACTTGTGGCTCCATTAGATGCTACTGCAAATAAAATTGACTATGTCAATAAAATATTGGCCATTTTATTTGCGTAGGTATAAAATTTTTTGAATGTTAAAAAGTTTTTATGTAATATGATATTGGATTTGTTATTATTCGCAATACAATATCCGCTGGAATTGAGGACAGAACTGCAGGTGACCACACTTCACCTGATGGAACAAACGGAGATATATCGCTGATGTTTTGCGACCATTTCTGCTCCTAACTGTAACTCTTCTGTAACTGAAATAAATAGAACAAAAATCTATATAAAGTCGACACTAGACACGAGCAAATTGAGACATATCTAAATGACGATAATTGATTATTTATTTATTCCATTTTGAAAAGTTACACGTCACACCAGTAGCATCGCCTGTATACACAAGCGATTTAAACCAAAGGCGCAAAACCAACAGAATTAACAAATTTAATAAGGCTTTTTATGTGCGGCGCACGCACATGCCGTATGTAATTTTATGTGACCTTTACACGATGCGTACGAAATTCAATTAATCCGGTGACATCAGGCATTCCGAGCTCTATTGATACCTATTCAATTATTTTATTTCCAAACGATGCGACCTTTGCCTGCGTTTAGCATATTAGCACATATTGTTTTCGGTTTACATCGTAAACATAGACCGGGTTTACACGACAGTTTAATTAAATGAGAGGTGTATTTTTATTTTAGCTGTAATAAAATGTCCCATTACGACCCTTATTAAGAATACGTGGATGTTACAGGAGGTCGATAATGGTAGATAGTCGTTAACTTGTTGGAAATAAAAAACCGAAGATTTGGTGACTTTGATGGCAAATAAACACATTTTTTTGTGTCCTATTTCTTCCCTTCTTCTTATTCCTAGGCAGTGGCGAATTCAGATTTTTACGGCCAGTAGGCTGATGAAATTTATCCGCCCCTGCCGACCTCTGCAAATGAATACGTATAATATAATTATGTACTTCAGTTTCGGAGCACAGACCACCGCGGAATCAGATAATCACAAGGTCGTGAAGTTAAATAGTCAACGAATTTTATAAAAAAAGTTCGTCCAAGATAAATTTGCCGGCCCGTGAATTTGCCGCCCTAGGCTCCAGTCTAATCAGCCTAGTGGCAAATCCCATACTGATCTTAGGGATTCAATTACAAAAATATTTAAAAGAACGATTTGTATGTATTTTAATTCTAATAGGTCCGCATTCTGTGGGTCGTTTTAAGTATGCACGCGCCTTAAGATTAATGGTTTAATTATCATGCCTATCGTTTTGTTTGTTTGAGGACAAATGCATTGATACAAATGACATTGAGAATCATTTTTGGATTGAGCTATCAATAGAATTGCTATCCGCCCACTTTGCTTACGTAAGTTTATTAATTACTCAAATAAATAAATAAAGACGAATATAGAACGTCCTCCTTTTCGAAGTCCTTAAAAATAACTTTTAATGTAAAACTTACAATTTTTGTTGATCTTAAATTGTAATTATACAAGGTAATGGCAATTTTATCCTTTTTGTTATTTATTAAAGTACTTACTTACTTTTTTTCCAACTTCTAGAAATCTTTAAAAAGTCATAAGTATGTATTTTCGAAACGACTCCACGTCAGTGTTTTAATGTAAATACAATTAGCTTAAAAGTAATTACTTATTTACACTTAAAGTACGTAAATAACTCGTGAAGCCTTGGAATACGATTTATTTTGAAGGGAATAACGCGTTATTAAGCACTGAGGTCGCTTTGAAATAAAAATGAAAGAAACGTGAAGTGAATAACCACTTCTCGCAAGAACAACAAAAAGAGTAGTCGAGCGCGGCTCGCGGATGCGGCTTGCGGCTCCGGCTTGCGACTGCTATTTTTGTAAAATAGGAGGTTCTAAGTTTGACTGTTTTTATGTAAGTTTGCCGATGACTCTGCGATGGCTCAATCGCAATCTGTTGAAAATAATTATTGTATTGTAGATGAAGGAAACCAGTACGCGGGCCATCTGATGGTAAGTAGCAACTGTAGCCCATGGACACCTGTGATCTATCCCAGATACAATTACACAATCCTACCTACTACAGTTGACCAGAACGCCTCGGATAAGCATGTCTTATCTACCACACCATTCAAAAATTATAAACATAAACAAAGGCCTGCTCCCTTAAAAACCAGCTGTAGGTAGGTATATACAGCATTTAAAAATAATTTGAATCGGAAATTTAATCGAGATGTTATCCACATTGGATCTATAAAACATAGCCATCTATGGCAGTGCTATAGTTGTAATAGTTGTAATTATAATGTAATTTAGCTATTGACATTCGTTTACATATGCGCGGAATGTAAACCACGATGGATGAAGATAATTATAGGTATTTATATCACCTGCATGAAATTAGGTGCAATTATTAGCAACAAAGTAAAGCTAAATATGAAATGATCTCTAGTCCTCTACATGTAAAACCCTTTTGGCAAAGGGAGATCTCCCGCCAGGCTGGGTGATCATGCCTGGGGAGCGGCCGTGCTCCGACAGTCTCAGTTC
>DWPV01004942.1:0-12977 GCA_018251915.1 Urbanus proteus proteus
CCCAGGTGGCCCCCGCGGCGCGCCCCCCCCCCCGCGCCCGCCCCCGCGCCCCCCCCCCCCGCCCCGCCCCCCCCAGCCCCGCCCCCGCCGGCGCCGCCCTCCGCCAGCGCGATGCAGCGGCCGCCGTGCAGGCAGCCGTCCGCGCAGCCGCCCGACCATTCTGCACATAAAAATACACCGTTTCTAAATTAATAGATACAATAAAAAGAAAAAATACAACTCGCACACATCGTCACAGGTTAGTTCTGTCGTTATTCCGTGAATTCCCGTGACAGCTATTTTTTAAATGTTTATCACTTTCGGTGACCCTGGCACCGAAAGGAATAATGAAAATAGTAAACATTAATGACGCACATTTAATAATTAATAATAAAATAATAATAACCGCAACAGTTACGGCAATAAGTAAATAACATTATATGATTCAATACAGTTTTAAATAATGTACAAATAAAATCGCCATGAGCATTATTTTTTCAAAAAATTAATTATGCAAATCTATACATTTATGAAAACGTATAGTTTTCATGGTTATTATTTCGATTTGAACCAAATACCATTTGAAACGCTAATAAAAATAGCTTACTCATAAATAACTCTTTTCGAAATAAATCGGTACATCCTTAAAAATACACATGCATTGTACACCTAGTAATTTAAACCACAAAAACACATGGCAACAAACGTAATTTTGGATTATAAAACCAGCTTCATTTGTTCCTACAACTATACTTTACCATTTATTAATAAGAAGCTCAAACATATATTTGGCACATTATGTAACAGCTCGGTTATGTCACACACCGGCCTCTGTAGCGTCCACAATACCTAGTTATACTCAGAATACTAGATATAAAACACCAAATAACCTATTCAGTTCAAAATATCAAGGCGACGCAATATTTAATTACTTAGCGGACTCTCCCAATTATGCAATGATAATAAACACGTATTCAAATCCAACCGCAAGCCAGATTAATTACAGATTATATTTCTTCAAAAGCCTTAGAATTGAGAAACGGTTTAAGATTGTACAATACTTATTGCTATAGGTTTACGATTTTTAATTGGATAATTTAAATAAATCAGACCGAAACACATTTTAACGAATACTTTAAAAAGACGCTTTCTACACTCATAGCCCCGCAGTAGGATTTTCGTCTGTTTCGTGGGTGCCTCACACCAGGACTCACAAAGACAAATACACAAACACCCAGACCCAGAACAGAAATCTAAACTCATCTGGCCGGGAATCAAGCCCGGGACCGTCGTCAAATCGGGTCAAGCGGGTCGTCAAATATATTCTTTATCGTATCTACTTAATCACAAGTTATTTCTTTCAATACTTGGCTGTATCCATAAAATTACGAGTGGTTAAAAGCATACAACGCTGCGATTCTGCAAAGTGGATCGATTGAGCACTACATGCATGAGAAGTTGAGAACATCATTTATTTATATGCACACTACTCGTTGGACCGGTGGCAATACAAATGAACTTTTTAATACTTCAATAACACGTTGGTACTCCTTAAAATAATTCTTTAAATGTAGCAAAGTTCACAGCAGACGCTCGGCCGTCACCAGACAAGCCTTGATTTAAGTTACAAGAGACTCGCGAACTCATTTTGATTTAAACTTGTAATGAGTAGGAAGTTAATCACCAACAGTAGAGTTAGTCGATTTAATTAAACATAATTACTTAGATTTTGTTGCTAATTAGTTGATGAGTAACGTCTTGGTAGTAATTAAATTGATTTCGCATAATGTGCAACAAAAACGTGTGACTAAGGTTGGTAATACATGTTTCTAATGTTGTAATGGCTGGACATTAGAAATATATATTTGTTTGAATAGGTCAGTGGTGACAATAGAAGTATGGATTAGACAGATACTGGGCAGTTCGGTTGTTTCCCGGCGGCGTGACGTCACTGCGGAGCGCCGACCTTGACCCGCCGCCGCCCGCCGCGCACAACCTCACGTCACCTCACACTCACACACCTCACATGCCTCACAAACCTCACACACCGCATATCACGGAACCACACACCTCACACTATGTGCAATGTCTTAATCCTCATTAAACATATTTGCATATACAAAATGTATGCGAAGTTTGCCTACAATAGTGACGTAACGAACGTAAAGTAACCGAGTTTTATTAGTTTGCAGATACTGAAATTTGGGTCAAGGTTCTCAGGAAGAGACCACTTGAGACAACTTTGCTTGGGCTATGATTTTTTATACCTCAGATTACTTATTACCCTATAATAACAATAATATAATATAATACCTCCACCAACACGCATTGGAGCAGCGTGGTGGAGTTGACGACGTGGACGCTCCAAGCCTCTCTCAGTTGTGGGAGAAGACCCGTGCCCAGCAGTGGGTCATAAAAAGTATAATGGTTGTTCGAGCTGTGAGGCATACATTTTAACAGCATATAATATTTAAAATAACCTTTTAAACAATGCAATTAAATTCGTTAGGCCCAAAGTTTCCACCGGCAGTTACTGCTGCTCTACAATTGCACTATGGACTAGAAATAATCAACTTAAAAAAAACGATTTATTTTTGGGCGATCTTCTTATTGATTACTTTACTTTTCACGATAATCACACGTCATAACACAAATAACACAACGTCTCTACATTTAACGTATTGCCAATTAAAGTTACAATCATTAATCCCTCATTGCCATATCGAGGTAAAGACGAGCGCCAACGTGAATTATTATAATTATTTACGCTTGGAATTAAATATTGAAATGTATAGTAAAACGTATCGTTTACATAAAATTGTGGTTTCATTGTTGTGGCAGTTTAAAATACTTAGGACAGGAAAATGATTATGATATAAACCTTGACACGAGCATATACATTTAACGACTGCAGCGGTTTTCGGTTTCTGGGGCAAGCACTAAATTATTGTTTTGTTACCTGTCTTCGGGGAAATTAATGGAAGCATTGTAATACATGTATACAATGAATTGTATTGAAACTGCTCAATGTATTTCTGTATGCAGATGGTATATAAACATCGTAAACAGGAGACGGTGGGCAGCTCTCTCCTTGACCTATTGCAAGCGATGCCGCTTGCTTGAAATATCCAGCAATACATTATGTAAGTAATCATAAATATAATTTATTTAAAGTGACTATAAAAATGGCAATAATTATGATTAATCGCATGCCTAATTAATTGTGCAATATATAAATTGGATGAATATTAATATGTGCATGATTTATTCTTTATCATTTCTTCGAGTCAAATTTTAATTACTCGTAAATTAAAATTGAGCCTTGATTTATATATAAACACAAGTTTTACTAATTCATCCACACGTGCGAAACGTTAATTGTGTGTTTATTTTGATAGTGACAAATTTTAAAAACAGACACATTTTTATAAAATTTTACAAAAATGTATTGTTTTGTTGTTTTCCATTGGATCATCTAAT
Organism: Urbanus proteus proteus; assembly: GCA_018251915.1. Lineage (NCBI taxonomy): Eukaryota > Metazoa > Arthropoda > Insecta > Lepidoptera > Hesperiidae > Urbanus > Urbanus proteus. Next base: position 3,460 of record DWPV01004942.1, read on the forward strand.
TAGGTCACCGTTCTATGACCCCAGTAACAACTAGATCTCAAATCGTTAATTAACGTTTCAAGTAAAGTATCATGAGAAGATCCATTGTGATCCAAACCTCAATAGATAAGAAAACACAATGTTCCAGATATGAGCAGCGTGTGAAAGCGGAGGGGGCGATCTCTTGTAACAATGTGCTCTACATTAGAAGGAACGGGCTTGTGAGCTACGGGGAATCCGTAGCTCTTCCCGCCGGCGTAGCGCTGCGTAGACGCCGCGTAGCCGCCGCCACTGCGGCTACGCCACCGGTTACGGGGTTGATTATTGTAAAATTGCATTTCCCGATGCAGGAATATGTGTGGAAATTGTTAATTCTAGATATGCTACGTATTCTCTTTCGTTTTTTTATAAAAAATAAATTAAAGGGGACTATTTATCAAAGTTATCAATACTTCGTAAAAGTTTAATTTCGCTTAGAATTATTATTATATGACTACCTGTACTGTAATATATCTCCCGTATTAAATGTCGATGACGAACACTTAAATTTAAATGAATCATTAATTCTAAGTAGGGCAATTTTCTAAACCGATAGTTTGCATATAATCAATAATAGCCCCGCGGCCAACTCACCGTAACTTCTTCGTCTGCGACGTCCCATCGCTTCCAATTTGCCGGTCACTTATCACTAATCAATTCCCGATTTATAAATAACAAGTATCTACACGAATGCTATTTACATAAGTTTTTTAAAGCTATAAATTTATTTTTACAACAAATTGTCTTAAGGGTAAAGCGTTACGTGTAATTTTGGACAGCATCGTATATTTATCGTGCGTAAGATGCGACGCGCACGTAACCGTGGCACGGAGCGTTACGTAAGTCGCGTGCGCGGCCGCCGGCGCCGCGAGCAGCACTGCGCGCCGCCAGCCGCCACCCCCCGCCCCCCCACGCGCTCCCCCCCACTGCAGCCGGCCCAGGTTGTCATGGTTACCGTGTAAACAACCACCGCAACTCCGCAACAAATACTTTCGCGTAGCACTCATCGTCCAACAAAGCCTCCACGCTTAACTAAGCTTGAACTATGACTTTTCGCTGAGGATTCCCAAGAATAGCCACAACAAGTATTCTCTATAATTATTAGGTATATATTTAGATAAGATTATTGATTTCTGAACGTTTGTAAAATGAAGCCACGATACGTCTAATAATGATTCTAGACATTAACTCGCAATAATATGATCCAATGGCAATATTAATTGATGCTTTAATATTACTCTAGATTTGTCTGTCCTGAATGAAATTAGCAAATTTACATGTTAATGAGTCATTATGTAAACAATCTAACAATAGATAGTTAACTGAACTACAGGAAGCAGTCGATTTCATTATAACTGCACAAGGAAGGTTAATGGCGGAGTTTATTTTAACTAATAAAAATATTACGGATTAACATAAATGATTCAAACTTTAACATTTAAAACTTAACAAGATTGTTAACTAAAATAAGAATCAAATAAACATATTAATAAAGATTTACGGAGGTTACCAATTGTATCGATATTGTTTGAATCATCTACAAGAAACATGAGGCGATAAAAACGCTAACAAATTAATATTTTGAATAATTGCAGAGCTTCTATAAAAAGAGTAAAAACTTACAACAAGGTTAAGCTTTGCCTCCGACTCGCGTCACAGCTTAACTTGTCGTGCGTCAGTAAAATTGATTGAACTTAAGGTCAAGGAAGTTTACGATGTTATGTTAAACGACCGTGCGACCGACTGGCCACTGCGGCCGGTGGTATACCACAATAGATCCGTAGTTTAAACAAAAACTAGTGACGTAGTCCTGTGTAATATGTATATTTTTGTATAGAACTTTTGAAAATAATTCATATTGGACAGTAATGAAACTATTCTTGGTTAAAAACGGATATGTTAATTTGGAAGAGCCAAATGTATATGCGAAAGAAGCAAAGTGGCGGTGACCTACATCTCTGCGGTCCGTGCGCTGTGCAGCGCAATCGATAGCCGCCGCGGCGCCGCCCGCTCCCCGCCCCCGCCCCCCCCCCCCCCACCGCCCCCGCCACCGCCCCCCCCCCCCCCCCCCCCCCCCCCCCCCCCCCCCCCCCCCCCCCCCCCCCCCCGCCACTACCACTGCCACCGTACACACCTACCACTCACGTCCAGGAACAACACTCATCTACTATATGTCGTGTACTACTAACATCCTGCACATCGGAATGTACCGTCACACGATCCTTCTATTATGTGATATTAAAATAATTGGGACAAGATTTAGACCATATTAACTGATACCTGAAACTTGTTTAAACTTATTTGGTATTCCCTAATTGATTGTAGAGGGTTCGTCAAATCTCGTGCACTTTTAAAGCGTTCATACAAATTAGGATTCCGAATGACCAACTTATTTTTAAAACAGTTTTATGTAAATTTTACGTAAATAGTGGCAACAAAGCCGGCTAGCTCCAGCGAGCAGTGCTGCCGCGCGGTCCGCCCTGGCCTGCGCCGACGCAGGGAGGACAAGCAGTTTCATTTACATTAACAATTTATTCCCTAAAATATGCTATGACGTCACCTGTTACTTTTCCTAGACATGTTCTATAACACTACTTAATATGCGAAAACAAGAAAATCCAAGTTACACTATCAAATTGATCATCTCCGCAGGTTACTGTGTATTAAACCTTAAAATGTTGACATAGCAACGAGCGAGCCGGCCGACGCTAATGACAAATGAAGGTTTTGGGTTTTTTCACATTGTCTCGCAGCGGACAGCGATCATACGCGAATCGAAACTAGTTTCCTTATTCTTGGGATTTATTGTGAAGAATTGCCGCAAAAAAACCTAATTGTGAATAAAAAGAAAACAGAATTATATGTTAGAGATACACTTTTTATAAATGTCATCTGTTTGTATTGCAACGTTGTGAGGTCCGAGCGTGTGCTGCGGTCACACTACGGACACGAGGACCGCAGCTTAAGCGCGGTGCACACTGCGCGCGGCGGACTGTCGCGAAATACATTACAATGTGAAGGTCGACGCCCTTATTCCTAGCCTACTTGAATGCTTTATTTATGCATCCACACAGTCCATTAATAACGTCAGAAAACTTTAAGGACAGAAGACAAATAGCCCTTACTTTTGTCTTGAAATTTATTTCAAGGAAATACTTTGTAAACAGAATGAGTCCACATACGAGAGCAGTGATAGCCTAATGCTTGAAACTTGGACTCTCAATCAGGAGGTCCGAGGTTCAAATCCCAGGCGAGGTTAATTATTATTGTCATAAACATACGTTAAATGTAAGCAAATATATTTATTATTACATCAAATTTAAGACACGTCACAACATAGCGTTAGGTTCACCTTAGCTAGTACAACTCTTGCATGAAGTTGCCTGTATTATAATTATCAAAGTCGTGATTTCCGTAATAAACCAGAAACGGATAAATATACTCCGTCAATTACAATAATAATAATGACATACAAGTACACACATAAGAACATCGTGTATAGTTTATTTGCACTGACATTTATAGTTGAAAGAGTTCGGAGAAGCCGCGCCGGTGCCGCCCCGATACCAGACTGTATTTTAGTCACTTCAAAAATATTAGAGATCGATAAAATTATTTTTATAAGGAATCAGACGGTCTTATGAATTGGCAAATACAATCAAGTTTTATATCGAAAAAAGTCATGTTCTTGTTGAATATGTTTTTATCAATGACATCAAAAGTCTGCATAAGGTTACTTGATGGGGGATAACACTCTCATATGTAAATTGACAATGATAATTCATTTTATTGAGTAAATTAAAAGTATAGATGGATACAACTTCCAGTAAATAATTCTACTGTTGCGGTTAACGTTGCTGGTCCTTGTATTTGTACATAATATGTACAATTATGTGTTTACAATTATTGTTGTGAAACGTAAGAAAGGGCGCGACCTAAACGTGTGAACATAGGGCTCTACATTGATATACTGGCATTTTATGTATGTTAATTAATCATTATTATTCACAAAGTTCACATCGATATCATATATATGATACATCGATATCGATGTGAACTTTGTGAATATTAATAGTAAACTTAATATAAAACTTAACCTAAAATATTAATTAATTAATTAAAATATCACTTATAAATTAAATACGTCGTCCAATATTCCAACTTGTGGTACACTGACCAGAAAGCTGGCAGCGTAACCCCGCTGTACACCGTGGCTGATTTTTTGGGCAAAATAACTGCCAGCCTTCTGGTCACCCGACTCGACGACAAGTCTGGAGCAACATGGTGGAGAGTTTGTTAAGGCATGCCTTTAACAAACTCTCTCATATCAGCTGACCACGGACCCAAAGTCTCAGCCGCGAGCGCCGCATTTATGACTTCGCAGTATGATCTGTGTATGTTACTTAAATATTATGATAATAAAAGCTGTGGGCACATTTATCGATAAGTGACAATGGTTTTACCACCCGAGGCAACACACGTTTCCTCATGGAACCTTGAAGCGGTCAGACACCGCGGACGCCGCGCGGGCGCACGTTCGCCGAACTGCCGCTACGACTCTGCCCAGATATAATTTGTTTATATGTACCTATTTACTTTAGACGTAAAGTTAATTTTATTATGTTCACGCATATGTCAATTTTGTAACACCTATGTCAGTGTTCTCTGTAAAATGAGTGACCAATTTAAACAAATATACGTACTAAGTATTAAGGTAACAAAAATTAAAGTACCTACCTATGGAAAATACCAAAAATAAACACGTTTAAATGTCATGTATTGGAAAACACGGCATCGCAAATTGACCGCGTACAGCGAGCGACAGTAACGTCAGAGCAAACACTATGGGGGGATCCCGCGGCGCTCACCGGCAGGCGCTAATGTACCGGCTCCATAAACGCGTTGCTCAAGGGTGTCATGAATCACAGCCTACTAATGAATAGTAATTAGTCATTGTATCATCTGGCGTAATTTAGTGTCTTTGTACAACGTAACTAACCGATTATACCGAAGTCGTTACGATGATAATAACGGTCGTCAATTAATTCATTGCATCTCATTTGAATAATATTAATATTCATGGTTTTGAGATTGAACGTCTTTAAGCTCGTTGGAGGACAGAGTTGTTAGTGAAATTTTAACATCCGTTCGCGTATTGTCACACAAAAACCACAGATCAAAAAAATAAGTTACATTATGAATAAAAGCTTTGTATTTTGTTTTTCTTGACTTCAAAAATTTTACATTTACGCGTTATGTTATTGTCACAGAATCAGAATCTTTGTTATCAAGACCACGTATTGTAGGTTGATGTACAATCTTGTAAGTTACATAAAATATTTAGCAACATCCCGCGACCTTAATGCAATGTATACGTAAGCTTTTAGGACGTTCGAGGTCCGAATATGCACATGCATCACTCATAATATAAAACAACGTCGCTTTCCGCTGCCTGTCCCTATGTTTGCTCAGATCTTTAAAACTACGCAACGAATTTTGATGCGCTTTTTTAATAGATAGACTGATTCAAGAGAAAGGTTTATATGTAATTTAATGCGTGCGATGCCGAGGGCAAAAATTAGGTTAAAATATACATCAGTATACATAAACGTATAGGTGGTGGTCGCATTTCGCCCAAACACAAAACCTCATCAAGTCACTACAATTTGTAGAGTCAACTTATCCTTAATAGAGCAATTTCTCAGGTAAGTTATTTTGTTTTTAGACAGACCATAAAGTATAGACATTGTAACGTGATATGAAGATGAGATATGATGATGTACTTGTAGTAAAAATAATAAACGTATTGCCTGTAAAAACAACTAATTACGTACTAATAATAAATACATAAAAGAGAACGCAGTCATGGGAAATTTTAAAGCGAGACACGAGACGCTGGTCCATGAGTCATATGTATATTGTTATACATATTTATTATACTAAATTAGATCCACCGACTTAATTGCCTTACATGTCATTGTTGTCTGTGCTCATTTTATATGTAAGTATGCGATATGATTAAATTAATATCAATTAAATATTCATATATGGAGCGCGAAATTAAAATAGGTATTAGTTTTTATACTAGGTTTTACTTTTACTTTACTAAACTAATGTATATGTAGTGTCAGTATATTTTATACAATATAGGTTTAAAATATCGATAAGATTCTAACTTACTCTACAACTATATAAAGCGAAAGTTGTGAAATATTTTTATCCCAACTTTATACCCATCAAGGAAAGATACTTTACCTGTATTTTTCCTTATTAAGTTATAAATGACATCTCGGACCAGCCGTAATTCCCGAGCCGTATGTATGCGTGTTTGATCTACATTAGCAACGAGCAGCCGAGTCCAATATAAGGTAAACTTTTATTTTCCTGTCTCATCTATAAGCTCTACGTTAATTTTCTTGAAGTTATAAAATGTGGCTCCAATAAATGTCCTCCAGTTCGCATTAGAGTAGTCTAGGGGAAGGCCTGGAGAGTATTGTACTATGATATTTCATTTAATATCGTCCCCCGGTTAAGCAACCGTAAAATACAAAAAAAAAAACATCCTAGACTTATACATTGAGTCTTTCACCCAAAAGAACGGATAAATCACGTAGCAGCAGCAAGGAGCTGGACAGGCCATAGCATTGTTGTGTAGTGGAACTCTATCCTGATTTCCAGTTGGCGGGCAACATTCGGCTCGGCGCCTCCCGCCAGCCGCTGCGGAAGACGCTTTCTACACACAGAAATCTAAACTTATCCTTGAGATATCTGTCTAGCCGAGAATCGAACCCAGAACCCACTGCGCGTCCGAGCGGTATGGTACCCGCTCCGCCGCGGGGTGGGCCGGCACGCGGGGCGCCGCTCGGGTCATCACAGTAACTCGTTCAAGACTTTATTCTGACGTAAATCTGTTCCGTCCACACTTATTAACTTTATTTGATTGAACAATAACCAGAAATACATGATTGCTTTCGATTAATACCAATAAATGTAGTACAATTAAGGATTTAAATCAATATGCATTGTACAATAAAAGCTTTTAAAATCACTATTGAATATATTAGTTGTTTGTAGTTTTCTTCTTTTACACATATTAATGTATTTACATTATAGTATAGTTTTATTTTAATGTTGCAAGTATGAAGTCATCAATGTTATTAATCGACGTAAAATATTCAATAAAACATTCTGTTATTCTGACAAAGTAATTATTGATATAACCTTTCTATGCAATTTTGCCAAAATAATGTATTCGTCGCTCATATAAATCAAATATACTGCGAGCTTTTGACACCAGAACCAGTAAAGTGTCATGTACTAGTAATTTACGATAAATGCTTGAAAATTAAGTAATATCTATTGTGTCGATTGATACTGGACTAGACTAGACTTCGTTCTCCATTGTAACTTACAGACGTTGCGGTATATCTGAGAGTAAAACAGAACTTACTTCGACCCACGTCGTGATTAAGCTCGTGACCTATATTTAAATTAAGTCCGGAACTATTCCTGAGCTAGAAATAAAATCGGGATAAATCCGAAACTAAGTTCAGAAGACTGAGGTAAGCCGCCGAGCCACAGATCATGTATCGAGCCAAGCTGGTTGTCGAACTAATTTCAGTTTTTAAAAGATTTAAAAATAGATATTTCTGTATTTGACTGTATTTTTTATTTAATTTAACATTCTCATTTAAATCAGAAGTTCCTTGTTTAAATCTTATGCGACGAAACCTGTGGCCAAAACAATGAGCGGAGTGATCCGGCAATAACTTGTAGAATTTAAATAAACAAGACACGAGCATTACACGTTTACGTGCTTTTAATGTGTCGTTTTACGTGTTAAATGCCAAATATTTGCCCGAAGGTCCGCGCGGCGGGTTTTTATACGAAGAAAAAAACCAAGTTAGATGCACGCCATTACGGAAAACGTTAACATCACATTTTAAAATCATTATGACGCACAATCATTTTTTTCCACTTGAAGGTTTCTATTGCTAGGAATTTTATACAGGAAAATATATATTTGATATGAGGTATTAATGTTTTTCGAACTTTGAGGATAAACTATGTAACTTATCCTCCTGTAGGTCCGTAAGCACGAATGGTGATAAAAGTTACGTTGGCTTTATAATTTTCCTGCATGCTTGGAGTGTACACACTTAGTACTGGAATGTCACTGAGATTCTTAATTTTATTTCCTTATAAAGGAATCTTATGAATGTGCTGCACTACTGGCGTTAAGGTGAACTCTAAATTATAGTTTACTAGCAATATTTCATACAAACTTTTATTCTTAAGGGGTGGAATATTAAAAAAAACCTTCCTTGGCGGTTATCTAGTTCATTAAAAAACCTATATTCTAATTTAATATTTCTAACTTTCGAAGTTTCGGTTCGGCGATGATGAATTAGTCAGGACGGGTGATTTTATATATCCAGAAACATGGAGGTGTTTCAAGCCAATGTCTGGGATAGATTATAAAAGTAATAAAGCAGTGCATTGTAATACTCCTCGTACAGGTGAAATATTAACTTTTTGTAGATTAATTAATACTGTTAACATAGTATAGTCTTGCAATAGTTTTATAAAATACTGCATGATATATTGTTCTTTTTTGTGGGTGAATTACCTTGAAAGTACATTACGAGTATACGTAGATCAGAACTTTTTTATGTGACGTTGAATTATATCTGCTTATTTAGCAAAGTAATGACATTTTTTTTATTCGTTAATATTGTAAGATAATAAAACGACAGATTTGGGATTTTTTGTATTAATTATGCGTATAAATCACGCAAATCGTTGTCTTTTTCGTAGTGTATATGTATCAATGTATGGACGTAAAAAGTTTTTTATAGATTTTAGACGAATTTAAGTTAAAAAAATTAAACAAGATATTAGAGAGGTGTACTTATGCAAGTCGTCAGCTGGTATTTTTGCCCCCTTCAAGGTTCGGCAGTGTTAAAAGGATAAGCTAGAATTACAAAAACATATTGCTACAAAACGAAACATACTTTTTGTAATGAAGAAGTTCGACTACGACGTGTAAGCTAATAATAATAAAAGTTTACTGACTGTGCGGCGCGGTGTCGCTGCGGCCGGTGTCGGCGGTGCCGCTGTCGGCGGCGTCGGTGTCGGCGTCAGTGTCGCTGTCAGTGTCGGTGTCGGCGGTGTCTGCATGTCCGACGTGGTTGCCGCGCGGGCGCTGGCAGCGCGCGCCGCCCCACGCGCCGCCGCACGCGCAGCGCGCCGCGCCGTCCGCGCCCACCGAGCACACGCCCTGCGGGGGAGGGGAGGGGGACCGTGCTGTACTCACTCTTATATGGTAGTATAGTGGCCCATGCAGTGTGTTATGCCATTACTACCGTAGTAAATCAAGGATATTTCATTTGTTTTTATTACTATATAAAAATATTTCGTATGAAATTGTTTCGTTTCGTTATAATCGAATTGTCCAAAGATTCAAAATGAAAAAATAGAAAAAAATTGTAATACAAATT
>DWPV01004943.1:0-12976 GCA_018251915.1 Urbanus proteus proteus
ACATAACGAGGTGAAACGAAACGAGGGGAAACGAAACTAGAGGAAACGAAACGAGGGGAAACGAAATGAGGGGTAACATTACGAGGGGAACATAACGAGGGGAAACATAACGAGGGGAAACGAAACTAGAGGAAACGAAAAGAGAGGAAACATAACGTGGGGAAACAAAACGAGAGGAAACGAAACTAGAGGAAACGAAACCAGGGGAAACGAAATGAGGGGAAACATAACGAAGGCAACGAAAAGAGAGGAAACATAACGAGGGGAAATATAACGAGGGGAAACATAACGAGGTGAAACATAACGAGGTGAGACATAACGAGGGGAATCATAATGAGGGGAAACGGAGCTTGAGGAAACGAAACGAGGGGAAATGAAAAGAGGGGAAACGAAACTAGAGGAAACGAAATAAGGGGAAATAAAACGAGTGGAAACATTACGAGGAGAAATGAAACGAGGGAAACGAAACTAGAGGAAACGATATGAGGGAAAACATAACGAGGGGAAACATAACGAGGAGAAATGAAACGAGGGGAACATAACGAGGGGAAACGAAACTAGAGGAAACGAAACCAGGGGAAACGAAATGAGGGGAAACATAACGAGGGGAACGAAAAGAGAGGAAACATAACGAGGGGAAATATAACGAGGGGAAACATAACGCGGTGAAACATAACGAGGTGAAACATAACGAGGGGAATCATAATGAGGGGAAACGGAACTTGAGGAAACGAAACGAGGGGAAATGAAAAGAGGGGAAACGAAACTAGAGGAAACGAAATAAGGGGAAACAAAACGAGTGGAAACATTACGAGGAGAAATGAAACGAGGGGAAACGAAACTAGAGGAAACGATACGAGGGAAAACATAACGAGGGGAAACATAACGAGGAGAAATGAAATGAGGGGAACATAACGAGGGGAAACGAAACTACAGGAAACGAAACGAGAGGGATCGAAACGAGGGGAAACGAAATAATGAAATCACGAAATGATGAAATCAAATTATAATAAATCTAATACTTACATTTTTTTACATTCATACATGCAGTTTTAACATTATTATTATATATTATTAAAATCAGTTTATTATAACAATTATTACAATTTTATTAATATATGATATTTAGAGTTGTCGTCCCACGTGGAGGAGTGGTTACCATATCGATCCGAAACGCAGTGGATCCCTGGTTCGAGTCCCGGCTAGACAGATATCTGATTGAAGAATTTAGATTTCTGTTCTGGGTCTGGGAGTTTGTGAATTCGTCCTTGTGTGTCCATGGCACCCACGACACGAGAAAATCCTACTTTGGGGCTATTAGTGTAAAAAGCGTCCTTTTCTATATAACATTTTTATTATATTTGTCTTGTTGTGTTTACTATAATCATTTTATTGCAATTTAAAATTCGTTAAAATTGTGATGTATATTATATTGTAAGGACCCCTCTGCGGGCGCAAGCCTTCTCCTGAGCCTTTTTCAACCATTCCTTTCTAGCAATTGCCTTAACGTCGTCATCCCATCTTTCCTGTGGTCTACCTTTTCCTCGAGTACCCCCTGGTCCCTTCAAATTTATGACAGACTTTATTCAACGTCAGTAGTTTGTTCGAGCTAAATGTCCAGCTCAACGTCACTTGTAAAGTATAAATATAGATAGGTAATTATATTATATAGCTATTATCATAAATTGTTAATAGAAAATAGATCAGATATGAAAGAGGTAAAGCTAAAGGTTATTGTTCAAATTGCAATTTCTAGTAACTGTTAAGGTAATGCGTTGAATTTGGTTTTGCAACAGGGAAAATACTGACATAAATGATGTCATTTGAAACCGCATTGGATTATATAACAAACGTACAAATGAAATTAAGGTAGGTACAACCTAAGTGATGTTACGATACTACTAGATGATTGAATTAGTGATTAGAATTGGTTGATGGGATTGAATTAAGTACAATTACACATTGATAGGTTTTTATTTTGTAAAATCCTTGTATGGTTCATCTTCGGAAGCTGCCACAGATGCACCTATTTCTACCTAATAACAGCAGTGTTCACCAGTGCTATGGGTAAGGTAAGTGTGTGTTACGGAGAGATACTTTTACAAGGCATTCCCTAAGGGTAGCAATGCCGGTGTGCAGTATGGACCACCTCAGATACCACACTACTTGACTACTATCTGGAGTTGATTTTATAGACGTCTATGGGCTGCAGTTGCCACTAACTATAAGGAGGGCTGAATGCTCGTTTACTACTTCTGCTCGTATAACATAAAGATAGTGCTAGAAAGCTTTGTGAATTTGTTGGGTATTTCCGTTACATATTTTTATCTAAAGTATAACACAGTAGCGCATTAGTAGCGAATTTTTAGTGATTTCATATTGATTATAATTGTAGAGTTAAGAATAAGTAAAAAGAACTACTCATTATTTTCGAGCGATAGAAAATAACTTTATACCTACAACCTGCCTACTTTTATAACTATGACCTCCAAACATGAATAAATTGCAAAATCGGTATTTTGCATGATACTTGTAGAACAGTACTTACATTTTATAGTATACCTACTAACCTAATAGAGGCAGAGATGATAAGGCGAAAAGACTTTTTACTTATAGCCCCACCCTTTTTATTCAACGTATCAAAGTCGATATTTACACATTGGACCAAAACATAGAGATCTTGGACAGAACCTTAAATTTATCATTCAGGTCATTTCCTACGCAGGAATTAAAACAGAAACTCTTTGCGTGTCTGGTCCGCCTGATATGACAGCGTCAGCTTTTTTTTTTTTCTTTTTTCGAAATGTGTAGTTTGCTGTTGGTCCTAGCGGCCTTTATAGCTTCACCGATTTTTTGTGGTGAGCCAAATGCTCAACCGGGACGTTAACTATGAGCTGGAGACAGCGTCAGCTTTTATGTTTTGGTTTAAGTAGCAGCAGCATACTCGTCAGTATCCATCTGATTGTAACTGGTCACTGCCGTCCAAGTTATAAGCCCCAGAGGGGGTTAGCCTGAGGTCGGTTACATGTGTATTGCTACCCCCGAAGACTAAGTTGGAACTCCTCATATAGTGTCACTCTTACCACGCCCATTTTGCCATATAACAGTAATGTTTTAATATAAGGCAGAATAAGTATGTATAAAACGGGTTTGTGTAAGTATACAATATCGTAAGTAGTGCGCATAAAATTTTAATTAAGTAGGCTTACTTAATTAAATCTGTTTACTGCTTACATACAACTTTTATAAATATTTAACGAGCACTATACATACAAGAGCACTATACATACTACATGTAGTTATTAATATTTTCTTAGATCATAGTGGATCCTACATCTATGAATATTTTGGTTTCATATTTTGTAAACATACCTAACAACAGTCACTGTGTATGACTAACATCATGCTGTTGCTGGATTGATTCGATGGTGGACATCTCCTGGTCATAAACTGGAATTGTTAACTTAGCACTTTGGTGATGATTTGCAGGGTGTAATGGTGATGCCATAATCATATTAACTCACCAAATATATCATGCTTGGAATGATAATTAAGTCTTCATGATTTTCGAAGTATGGAGATGAAATTGGATGATGTTAACAGACACTTCGACCTGGTAATGGAGGCTTTTGGGAGCAATAAAACCAACTAAAGTGTCATTAACTCTCGTTCATAGTCAAAACTCATAGGTATTTTTTTATACAAAATATATCACATACGTAGCTTTCGTGACCAGTTAGCAAGAATATTATATAACAACTATGTTTCCATATTGTGTTAAACAGCCACGAGGCTCCCTTCATTATTTTGAAATAGAACCTATACTTGATTTACTAAAAATAAAAACGAAAATGTTTTGTACCAACATCGCGGGTATTTATTACTGATCGTAGAATTATATGTATGTAATAATGCAGACTAGTGATTTAGTACAGGTTTTGCTCGCGAGGATCTATATTTCTTGGTTCGCATCGAGGAAAGACGTTATGACTGAAACTTAAAACCATAGAGTCGTTCGTGCGACAATTTATTTTAAATAAAATTTGAATTAAAATTACAGATATTATAAATGGATATCTACATACGTTGCTTGTTGGCTTATGAATCATTTTTAACTTGGCCAAATGTAGCCATTAATATAAGGATCCTTTAAGGACTTTGTAAATCAGGTTGTTTTTGACCCCAAATTATGCTATCCAAAGTTAACCGTTTTTGAGATATTTGAGTTTTAAGATTTTTAATACTTTTTTGATATAAAATTTTTGACTCAAAAATTAACTTAACAAAAAAATGAGCTTTATTTAGGTAGAGGGCATTACAATTTATAAAAAATATTACTAAATTTCGACACATCTGCTATTATTGTATTAAGTGACGGGTCAATAACTATTTGAATTTCAAAATTTTCACAAGTGATTTTAACTTCAAGGCTTTAAAAAAATAAAAAAAGTTCCATAAAACTTACTTACTAAAAGACTTACTAAAAGACATTAACATTTCTAGCTTTCCAAAAAGTTAAAATAAATGCATGTTATATTTATAGTTTTACGAAAAATTATATTTAAATAGGTAAAAACGACGTAATATCGATCAGAAACGACCTAATTAAAAACGTCCTAAAAGGATTCTATCGACATAGCCTGTAACCCTGTTTATTTTTGAATAATAAACATGACTGTCAGTGCTAAATTAGATAAATAAACAGGTTAGATAAAAACATTTTTCAGACTTATTCATAGTAGGTATTTTACATTACCAGGAAATAAATTTAATGTAAATCGACTTACTATTGTCTTATGGTAATTAGCTTTTGGAATAAAGCTAATCAATACATATAGGAAACGTCAATAATGTTTATGTACGTTTCTGATTTACAAACGTTGGCTGTTAAATAGTGTTTTAATTAATATCTCACTAATTACATCTCAATATTGATATTAGAATACTAAGTGTATGATTAAATTTGTTCTTCTTTCTTAAAAAAATACAAGTATAGTAACTTACATTACGTAAATATAATTAATAAGTTTTCTTATTATTATTCGAACATTCTCCAAGAAGTTCCTTGTTCTGTTGGCAAAAGTAGGTTTACTCACACCAGAGAAAATCCAATTCGCCGTGTCGTGCACACGCGCGCACACAGAGACGCGTGACTTGAGGGAAAAATAAAATTTCTCGCTAAGTTTATAATGGGAAAACTTTGAGAACCACTTAATTATGTTAATGTTTGAAACAAAATTTTAGAAGAGACGTTTAAACATAGCAATGACTTGATTTAAAAAATATTTATTTGAATGCAAATTGTGAAATTTGAACTATGAATGTCCTTGTGTACCTACGAGCAGTGTATTAAAAATGAAATAAGTTAAATTAGTTTAGTTGTTACATGAAATTAATATTCTTGGTAAGATAGCAAATTTATACTAATGTAAACATGTTTGCTGAGATTCATTTTATACTCTATGAAGTTTATAGAGCTTATTACGCCTATACAGATGTTGGGGGCTATCATACAAAATTGGTTTTTGTATACTGCGTAATTGTAGAGTGCCTACCTATAATACGTCTTGTATACTTATACCTATTTGTTGTTATATGATTAACTATTACCTACTGCTCATGATTATAAATTTGTGCAGAGCCATCTATTACAACAATGGCGAAGTTATTCGAACTTAGGTTCGAATTCAGGGACATTGTACAAATAAAAGAGATACCTATTTGATTGAGTCGGTATTATTGAATACAATATTTCTGTTTTCTGTTCGTAGTGTTTTATCTACTTCAGAATAGGTGCCCACCTACTTCAGATAGAGCTTAGAGGTTATTTGTTAAATATTGTAAGCTTCAATTGGTAAAAAATACGTTAACGTACTAATTAAAACTTTGCTCTTTCGTAAGCCAGCACGGTTTTCATAATTCCATACATGTTTGTCATAGTTTTAGTAATTTACGTAAGTTTATTTGCATATGAGACATATTCATTGGAAGTTACTAAAATATGATTTATAACAATATTCAAAGCACCAAAATATCTTGCAATTTATATTCCTTCAAAATTGTAGACTTTATGACGGAAACATTAGCTGTCGGAACGAGCCTCGTTGAAACCGAATATATTTGTGGCGGAAAGATATAAATCAAAAACATTACCTTATTTTCATTTTAATGAAAATATTATTTCCTTCCAAGGAGGTATATCCAAACTTTACATCCGTCATTTTGCATGGGCCAACGGTCGAGTGGCGGTGGCTGGGGTGCAAGGGGGTCGGGGGGTCGGGTGGAGCGGCGCCACCCCTCGGCGCCCCGACCCCCTCGCGGGATCGATACGTCATTTGAGCTGGTCGCCATGGAGACCGCGAACGGAGCGGGGCGGCGCCGTTCGGGATGGTGGGTGCACGGGACTCCGCGGGCCCGCCGCGACTCGCGACCCGCAAGCCCGCGATCCCGCGAACCTCCAAATGAAAAAATATAACTCTACACTTTAGACTATTCGTCTATAGTCTATACGAGACGTCCATTGCGTTTCCTTCTTGTTCTCGCGTTTCTTGTCAGACAAAATTGTACTTAACATTGAAATGAACATTTATGACTATAGTACTACGACTCGAAAAGGTAGTGCAATATGGGAACTTTTATAGAGCATGGAATAGATAGGATTAAGATATTATTTAATTAACTAAATTATAATAAAAGTATTCAATTGACTAACTTCAAATGATTATATTTCACTGAACTTAAATTGAGAAAAAATCATACCAACCTACGGTACTATTTAATGAAACGTTTACCTGAAACATGAAAATGAGCTTATAAATGATAAAGATTTGACAATTTATTAATGTTTATTTAGTTATGTTTTTATATTACGAACGATAGATTGATGGCTTAATGTGTAAAATGGGGTTCAATTACAAATATTGGCTTTCGGGATTTTACTGCAGTGAAGTTGCAACATGTAATAAATATTGCTCATCTATTGTAACGATGGGACTGCCGGTTACGAGAAATGTCCCATCAAACGTCAAACTTATGCCGGACACCGACATGAAGATCATAAGCATTTCATTTGTAATGTGATGATCGTATTATAAATAGCTATTCCGTTATATTTCAGAGGTAATCTGAAAAGTGCTGGAACCATTAGGATTATTATTTTATTGGTATTACATTACTTTACATGACTCTAAAATAAATATAGGTACGGGATAAGTATTGGGTATATTAAATGCTATTTGAAAAGTTAGACGTATGATTGTACCTACTATATATTAAGGTGGTAGAACTCTTCGTATGTCGTTTCTTTGAGGCACCACATCCACACAGATTTCTGGGTTTTAGAGATGTGGTAAGGGTATACACTTATACGAGGTCTCCTAACGTAGTTCTCGGGGTGGCAACGAGTCTGGACCCTACCGTTAACCCCTTACTTACCTGGGCTTAGGACTTGGTTGTGATTGATTACAGATGTCCATGGGTGGCAGTGGCTACTTGACATGAGGTACCGCCAAGTTCGTTATTTATCCCTAAATTAAAAAAAAAAAAAAAAAAAAAAAAAAAAAAAAAAAACAAAAACTTAATTAGTTTTCCGTGTTATAAAAATGCTATTTTAAAATTAGTACGTCAAGTAGTACCCAATATAGTAACAGGTTGCATAACCCATCTTCCGCATAAATCACTTTTGAATAAAAGCAAACCCAAAGGGTGACATGATGAATCCAAAGGGAGACGAAGCCATGAAAAGTAAATTTACGTTTTCGTAACCTTTGTTATTTCTTTCCGCAATATACGTAACAACAATATATTTTTATGAAATGTTGCATATAAGTTAGTTATGAGTTGATTTCTAATTGTGAAAATATTTACGAAATTGAGTTATTTTTCAAATTAATTTGGGTAATTTTCGTTGTGTTTATGGTATGGAAGTAAACTTTGTGATTCTATTACATTTGTTGAAATTATAGTTAATTTTGTGTTATGCTCGAATTTTATGGTATAGCTACCTACAGATCAAACTTGCATAATATTGGTGTTAGGTAATCATTGAACTTATAGCAAATTGACTTATCTTAATAATAAGTTCCTAAAAATGTTATTCTATGTTACCGTATTTTGATCAGAAACTATGTATCTAATTTTGTTCTCACATCAAAGGGATGGATAAAATTATTGGTTTGTCTTCTTAGGGCATTCGCAATATTGGATTTAGAATGACGTCACTAACCTATCATGTAATCATGCTATTCAAACGGAACATATGTGCGAAATTTCAGCTTAATCGGTTGGGGTAAACTTGTTTAAAATTCTGTTTCAATGTTTGCCCCTCACATACTAACGAACTAATAAGGCAATTTTATTAATTTGCAAAAATAACACAAATTACTTCTCTTCTACTGGGCTTATGAGCTGATAATGGCAGTTGTTTGTCGTTGGATGTACAGAGAAAAATATCTATGAGGTGGTAGAAGATATTTTGAAGGTGGTAGAATCCAAAATGATCTGACTGAATACACAACAGCTACGTCATCTTATAAGTATAATTATTTATTTTATATTAAGTGTTAAGGGTTGCTGTGTTCTGGTTTGAAGTGTATGACAAAGGAGAGACATACTTTGTACAGCAGGCAACTTCCAAAGGCTGATGGATGCTAGGCTAGTGTATACCTTTAAAAATGGAGCTTTTAAAATAATTTGTATTGGAAGCATACTAAGGTGGAGAGTATTGAGCCTTTCTAAATCTTTTCAATTATTCCAAAATGGAATAACACGTAAGTATTCAAACGTGGTCCTCTTATGGTTATTATTCTGATGAAGGTAATAAGTAAGTAGTAGTCAATTTAGATAGAACGTAAGTAAAAGTACATGAAGAGTACTTACGTACTTAGGTGTGAAGGGTGGTGCTGTCGCATTCGAACCGCAAGTTCAACCTCTTATTGATATCTTTTATATTTATTGTTATAATACACTTCATGTTTAATTTAAAGTTTTTCATGATTGACAGTAGCAGATTGGTTGACATACCGATTTCACACGCCGAATGCTTTGGGCGACAAGCTTTGGAATCTGCGACAAACTGGTATGAGGTTGTGATCGAAGAGCGCGTTTTCTATTTTTCATTTTCATAATTGATCATTTTATTGTTTCTTTCGTAGAATATCATATTTTCCCGTATCATTTACATTTTGTATCGGTATTATTTATTAGCATGTTCTCAATAAGGGAAACATTTCACCAAAAATGCTATAGCGTTACCATATTTTATAAAATATGGTGGGACTTGTAACCCAGCATGTAGAAACGCACGTATGCCTAGCGTAAAGCAGTTCCTGGAATTCGGTAGGAACGTGCGGAACCAACTGACTTATGTATCATACGACCATTCTTGGGAGTGGCTGTATTGCCGATCATCAGCTACAAGCGAAACCCTGTTCTTTATATAATGTAGTTACAGGTGCCATTGTGGGTGACAGTGACCATTTAGTATCACGTGGACTGCATAGTCGTCTGCTACTCTTAAATAACGAAAAAAATAGAGTTCATTGTCCGTTACTACTAAGTATTCAGAAAGATTGATATAATGAAACATGCATTCATTTAAATACCTATTATCAGATAAGTAGGCACTATAAAAACATATCCCTGATCCCATCTCAAATCATAATAGGACGTTATAACGATTACGTAGGGTGTTTATTTTGCATTTAAAACAATACTAAAACATTCCTACTTATAACAGTAAATACTACCTACAATACAAGCTACAATATACAAACTTTCAAATACGTGTATTTGCTTATACAAACAAGAAAGTTAGCGAACAATATAAAAGTAATGGGATAGAGCGAGACGGGCGAAATCGACGAAGGAAGGTGCGAGAGAGACAGCGTTATTCAAATTGAGGGTACATATTTCTACATAGGTAACAAATAGCATGTTAAGAAAACATGGATAAGCCTCGTTCGAGTTTTATTTCGATAATAATAATAATAAAATAATTAATGGGTCATTTTATAACATAATCCTAAGCAGTGTAATTTGCTACAAGTGATATTGTTACGAACCTAAATGAAATTACTAATTGTCAATTAATTAAAGCATGACCGAAGAAATAGAGAACATACAGGCATTTCTAATAAACAGGGACCTTGTAAATGATTATGATTTTAATCTACATTTAATTTATCGCCGTTGTCTTTTTTAAGTTATTCTGTTTATTATATAGGCTGTCGTACATTTTCCTTACCAGCCAGCTCTTACACATTCCGTGGTGTTATCCTTAAAACTTTTAGCTTTTACACCTTTTTACCCTCTCTTAGGTAAACAAACGAACTTACAGTTTCAATTGAATTATAGGGACATTCCGACATTAATCAGATTAACTGAATTCTACATCTAACAAACACTAACTAAACTGTTATGTAATATTTATGAACGCGCCATCATCCAAATGGTATTTCCATGTTATGATTATTGAACAAAAAGTAGAAAAGTTGAAGAGAGTTGCAGGAGCAACTTCAAGAACAGGTATTTACACTGTTTGAATATGTAGGTTGTGCAGGTACTTTGGGATTATTTTGTGTAAATTGTATCTAGAAATGCAATTTTAATGAAAAGGTTAAATTGTATGGCTAATTGAATGATTTCCACTGCTTTCGGTTAACATGATGGTGTATTTTATATGTATTTTCGTAGTCGGTATCGTTCGATACTAATCCATTTCTGGGAACAGTTCTATTACTGTTTAGACTAAGTTACAAAATTTAGAATTGAATTTTCAAAAAAATCGTTCGATAATAAAATACGAGTAAATCGATTTAGAATTTTGTTTTCAGATAGGTACTTAAAATGGATGTTTACATACTGCTTTTTCGTATTGATCTATTTTTTGAGGCCAGTAAGTGTGAGCGCTTACTTTGCGCGATATTCTCAGCACAGCGCAGCAGAGCTTTGATTTAAATTTCGAACCTCCAGATTGAGAGGCTGAACTCCAAACAAAAGGCCGTCACTAACTTTAGATTATTTATATACTGATCGTTGCTTAGCTATACGATCTACATTGTTAGTACTCGTATGTTGTTGTTATGTTTATAGTGTGCAATAAAAAGTTTTCTATTGTATTCTGCATTTATAATTAAACGTTACAGCAAACTATTATAACTTTAAAGAGTGTTTAAAGACTAAGTTGTCATATTTGTAGTACCTATTCTCATCTTTAGTGACACATATTTTAAAGAGGTTGGCTTTTTTGTATATTGTATAATTAATCATACCTATATCAAAATTACTGTTTAAAACTAGTCCAGCGATTTGCTGATGTGTTTTACCAGAACTCTACATTACTCCCGAAAGCTAGACTACTTGATGACAAGCTATTTCAAAATCCGATTATTTTCAATGTGAAAAGAGAAGTCGAAGTCAGTTCTCCTGGTGGTGGTGTTGGCTGATGTTCATGGTCATCTGTAATCAACTCCAGAGTGCATTGAATCTCGGTTGACCAGAGATGCGTTGCTATCCTTCAGGACTCTAGCTAGTGCTGTCACCTCACCTTTCAAATTAAATCATAGCAACGCTTATACTATTTTTACCGACTTCGAAAAGGAGAAGGTACTATGTTCGGATGTATTTATGAGTAGAATTAGGTGTAGCAGGGGTGCCTCTGGAGACGAACTATAAAGGTTCTACTAACTATAAAAATCGAACTAAGTAATCGTAGATAAAATTGCTCGTAAACAATTTCAAATTCAATATCAAGTAAACACATAGGTAATTGTATTGAAAACAGAGTAGTGTTATGCTTATTAATTAAGAGAGTATAAAATCTCAAATAATAGATTTTTTATTCGATAAGTCGATTAATGCTAGATTACTCATGAAATTAAGTTGGAACGTCTCGTTAAGCTATCTTACTAAATCATTAGTATGGGTTAGTTTATATAGCAATTAACTAACATTATTTAAAAAAAATATATAATTTCTGATTTGATACAGTAAGCCCAAAGTTACATTGTATGCAATGCGCGCCATCTGTTAGCTATATCACGAAGCTCTAAGACCTCAGGGGTTTAAACTTTCTCTACATGTTGCATGCTAGTGGACAAAATGATCCATTGTAAATCTCGCGACCCTAGTATGGCGCTGCTAGTTATTGACAAACTTAAATAGATAATATGTACTGCAATAAGACTGATTTTGAATAGTTTGTTTCTTTAAGAATTTAATATTTTGTTATTCTTTGTATATGTAATATATGTAGTATGTACTGAGTTTAAAAATTGTTTATTTTTTACTCGCGCTGTTGTCATGACAAATAAACTCCTACTGGTTTAAATAATTATGACATTCTTGATACGTATTATTCTATAAGTTGTTTAGTATTATTTTGTTCCTCTTCAGCTACTTTTTTACAACATGAAGAAGATTAAGTATTTAACCAATATTTTGCTTAACAAACCCTTTACTCTTCTCTTGTCCATAATTTTAACAGCAATTCCTCTAATTTTACGCCGAGGGTGTAGAGGTCTGCCATAATTTATTCTTGTAGATTTCCTTAAAGGATTTATAGTTTTAGAATTTGTTATCAAAGCAGCTATAAATTATGAAAATATATGTCTTTTTATTAGGGCTTTTCGAGTCCCATTTTTAATAATTGGGTACAGAACCATTTTACTCCGAAAGAGAAGTGAAAAAAGTAAAGTTTAAATAACTTCCGATTATAAATTTAGATAGTTACGAGTTTAGTTTCTTACGAACCAGTAATTTTTGTAACTAATTTCGACTCTCTTGAATGGTAATAGATGTATTACATAAAACAGATTAAATCATATAGTACAAAGTACATATGTATGTACGTAAGTATATAATATAATGATAAAATTTATATAATTTAATAGTACATTACAATACGGGTGATCTAAGTTGCCTATTACTGCACGGCGTGAAGTTAGCGCCCGAGCGAAGCGAGGGTGATAAACGCCGT
>DWPV01004944.1:0-12974 GCA_018251915.1 Urbanus proteus proteus
AGTTTATTGTTATGATTATGAGTCATGTAAATGGTAATGTTGGTTTTATTATCAGAATTTATTCATCAATTCCTATATAGATATAATAAAACATTTATAGGTACATACCTACCTACAAATTAATCCCAGAACCAAATTTTTACTTAAAAAATTGAAAGCTAAAATCTTTATTACTTTAACTTATGTCGCACATCCTTCTCGAGGCCCCAAAATAAAAAGCGTTTGAAACAAAAAATTGGCACAGCAGCTAATTCTTATTCATCACTTGTTGTCCATATTACATTACGTTTGGAATCGCGTGCAACGTCACGATAGCGCTGATAAAGGTGGCCACTGTAAAAAGATACCTTGTCTTTCAAACCAACCGTTTAATTCCTACAAAAATACACAAGTATTTAAGACGGAGAGGGTTCAGCAAATATGGTCGTGAGACACTGATATTTTGACGCCTCGTAAGACGCCAACAAATTAAATAATAAGGACTAATTCCGTATGCGGAATGCGTGCCACGAATCAAGCCATATGTACGTTTAAGGGGAGTACTGATAAACTCAAATTGCGACATTGATAACGTAATTGAATAAAACCGGCGATAAAAAATTGAAGGAAGTTCAAGATACTCATAAATACTAGTTTTATACAGTGAATAAAAGTAAAATCATAGTATAAAGTAGCATATAAAAGCGTTCAGCTGGATTGGTAGTTGGATTGAATGGTATTTTTAATTGAAAATCAAAATCAAACTTTGTTACGGGACATCGTTAAATCATTGCATTGCAATTTCGATGCATCTAGGAACTACAATTATATAAACATCTCTTATTATTAATTGATTTTACAATTGGTATGGTACATAATATGCCGTAAATATCCCATGCATTTTAAAGACTTTTGTAAGTAAACCTATTTTATATACAATAGTTACGTATAGCGTATTTTATATAATTAAGATTTATTTTACGCAAGAAGAATTACATTACTTAACCACTGAGAATAAGGTAATTTAACTAAATTGATTTGAGTTTAGATTAAATGCTAAAATTAAAAAAAAAATAGAAATATAACCCGACTTTCTTAGCTACTAATGTTAGATGCGACTAAATTTCGGTACAAAAATCCGCTATCCGAAAAGCAAATAGCTATCGTTCAAACTACTTCGCAACGGTTTACGGTTTGATGCAAGCGCACATTAGAGTTGCCCAATAACGTGTCTATTAGTTTGCGGATCCAAAGAGACGAAATCGTCCGTGTAGAATGGTACTTAATTACCCGAATAGCCAAGTCCCACCAAAGACAATATTTACCATTTTGTCACATTCACACAATCTTTATCGCTGTTTAAACATCACGTTTACATGTGAAAGCTATTCATGATTTTTTCCTGAGGACCTCGTCTCATATTTGGTTTCCTATCAGAGTGAGAAGTGTAAAGGACTTTACATACGGGCGGACAAACAATCCGGCATTGTTTTAATGTTGAGTGACGGAACGTCACGATTTTGCGGCAATACTTGTAATCAATTGTTGATAATTGATTGTGCTGTAGTGTGTAATTAATTTATTGTTTTATTTATGACTGACATAAATGTAATTGTATTTATTTACGTCAATTATTTTATAAACAAAGTGTAAATTGAATTAATATATACGGACTATTAATTATCCAGTTAACTTTTAAAATAAATTCTCAATAATACCGTTCCTGATCTCAACTAGTCTTATTAAGCCACTTCTACATCATACGTTTCAAATAAAACGAATATCCCTTAACTCACTTCAGCCTTTTAAGATGGTACACTAAAAACATATCATAGTTTAAGAGCAGTACAAAGCGCACGTTGTCGCGGCGTCTCCATGAATTCTCGAAGGAAATGAGAATTTCCAACGAACACGTTCATATTTACGTAACACTTGACTACAAAGAAAGGCAAATAGAGAAGTAATACGATTTCCAACGTGCCGAGAGTGCATCGAGTTTTTGTGCCGGAGCCTAATACATTGAAGCGGTTAGAAATAATTTTCGACGTACATTGGTAGTTTTTAACGGACATATCTGAAAAAGTGTTAAAGTAGCGAGCGATGTAATATTAACATTGAGGTCGTTGGAGTATTTTTTGTGAGATTCGGACCGGAGAAGTTCCGAGCAGAGTCAACAGGGCAAGATCTCGATCGCCGCTGTTTGCTCACTCAGTCCTCAAGGATTAATGCGCGACGCAAATATTTATCTAAACGTCTGCGGATTGACAGTTCAGTCGTCAATTGTTTGTTGTCTTTGCCTTCTCAAATGAGCATTTCATTTCAAGTTGCACCCATTCCCTTAAGTGGCGTTTGGGCTCTGTTTATATTATTTTTTACCAAGTTCCCAGCCTTGTGGCTGATGTGTGATTTTGCGACAAAACTTGATCCGTTCAATGTGAGAATTGTAACGCCGTTTGCTGTTATGATTGTCTATTTTTTGTTTCTAAATAATATCCAATTACTTGTGAAAGGTTTACAATTATTTTCATGCATATTGAGATCTACAATTAAATACAGAGAAGCCATTTAGAATGAGGAATATTATAATTTACCTATCTATTTTAAATAAAATATACACATATTATATTTAAGACATATAGACAAAATAAATAAACTTACTTAGTCATATATTTATTGTTATTGGTCACAACTATTTCCACATTTTTAAGGGCATTTTGTGATTCATATTTATTCAAATGTTGGTCAAGCGTCTCTTAAAAGTATTTTTCCTTTCAGGGGCATTGCGAAAGCCGGCGAGCCGAACAACCTATCACCCTTATCACCCGGGGTGTTGTACATGGACCCAGCGGTACACGCAACCCTCAGACGGAAACAGCGGCGGTTGGCCCGGGAGAACCCTGGAGTCCTCGCAGCAGTCGCCAAGGGCGCCAGCTTAGCAGTAGCAGAATGCCAACACCAGTTCAAGTTCAGAAGATGGAACTGCTCCACAAGAAACTTCCTCAGAGGGAAGAACTTGTTCGGCAAGATTGTTGACAGAGGTCAGTTCATAATTTATTTGAAAGTGAGAGTCGATCTATGCATATTAAATGAATGCTATAAAGTTAGGTCAAAACCACTTTACAACCTCCGCTAATAACATATTTGGCATATTTCTTTAATGTTCTTACTTTTTGATAATAAATTATCATAAAATAGAGGAAATTTTATACAAAATCAGGTAAATACAACGTATATAAATAAACTGCTTCAATTGAAATATAGTAAGAAAATATACCTCCAGATATTTTAGTTAATAGAAATTATTAAGTAGGTCAATTACGTTAAGCCACGCTTATAAGCCTTATTGATTAGTTACATGGACAGAGTCGCAGGTAAATTTAGTTTAATAAACATTTTTTTGTTTTATAACCTTAGGAATCGTTGTCATATCGCAGCAATAAGAATAAAGCCAAATTCTCATTTATAAGAAATATTGAAATCTAACTTTTTATTTAGAAGCTTACTAAACAAAAACAACAAAACGTATAACAATAGTTCACGAAGTATATTTATAGTGTGTATACAATTTTAAGTATACAATTACATATGTATATAAAATATTGTCCACAAAAAATCTAATTTGTCATAACTGACCTTTGGTGATCAACTGAGCCACACAAAACCAATATTCAAATTTATTATAATAAATTGCATACCCGTTAAATTAATTACGAATAAATTCTGATAAAGACTGACAACTTAATGCCCAAACCGCGATTATCCTCTCGCCAATAAATAAAAAAACAAAAGTTTTTAAATAGCGAATACGAACACGCGACATTTGTTTGTTCATTTCGAGACAAAGCGAACAAAACGTTAAAAAGACGTTAAGAAGATAAGCGTAAACTCGAATACCAAGGAAGCAGATTACAAAGCATTGAGTCGTTTAATATTCGAGTTCTTATGCGATCGAAATTTTGCCGGATCTAAAAAATCGTTAAAAACACAAAGACACAAAAAGCGAACCTTTTTGTGCACAAGCCCCTAATCCCAGTTATAAAGAGTGGCTACAAATTAAGTGATATCTTTAGTTGGCAACCCTTTTAAAAGATGGTATCTGTATTCAACGGGAGGGTAGCGCGCCGGGGGCACATATAAAGGGCTCATCAAGATAAAACTTCCCGGATCAATTACATGCGGCCGAGTGACGTTCCAATTCCCGTTTGTCGATAACTCGTCTCGTTCTCTTCTTTTTTCGAATTCAAATCGAGAGCTTTATATGCGTTTAAAATCGAATAATCGTTGTTTTCGTGAGTCGCTACACTAACAATGCGAATTATTGATTGAAATCTCTATCCGATTAATCACGCTTCGAATCTTTTGTGAGCATCCATTATGTTCCATACATCTATTTCTTAAAATCCTCTAACACTAGTTCATCTTTTATCTTGATGATGCGAATAGATAAAACGATAAAAATATATTGATGGAAACTAATAAGTGTTAGAACCGGAATAATACTTGACAGGTTATAACCATTACTTAAATATGTGCTCGCTATTTTGTTATAAAGCTTCCTTACAAGTAAATTAAGTATGAGAATCGGTTCTATACTCCAAGATTGAACTCTGACATATAAACCCAGATACTACTATTAATTTAAATAGGATTGAATACAGCCCGGAACAACACTTTCTCAACAGTGTAAAACAAAATTAGGTATGTAATATAGCAGGCGAGATTAAATTCGTAAAAGGTGCACTTACGAAAATTAAAATGTTTACAACAGCATCATTAACTGTTACCGTTACTTTAAGATTTACCGAATCGTATGCAATTGGAATAAGGTTAAAAATGGAATAAAAAGTATTTTCGCGAGTGCCAAATAATTTTGTAGCTCAGCCGGCGCTGCCCTATCTCCGGTGTCCGATTTCGATGCTTTGTACGCGATACGCCTTATTATGAGTCTGCGAACATCTGGCCGTGCAGCGAGCATTATTCGCTATTATAGCAAAAAACAGCCAGTTTTGTAAATCAAATCTGTCTCGCGTTTTTTGTTTGCTAAACAAGATATGTTTCACGCGAGTTCAATGAACGTATAGGATCGGAGTGGCGTAGTGGCAATGGTTCTATTTTACGAGTTGACCATCCAGGTTCCTAATCCTAGATCGAGTATAATTAAAATCAACCTATCACAAATTTTGTAACCCCGTATACCAAAACCTACATATGTATTATATTTCAAAGTTCTTAAATGTTAGTTTTACCACTTTAAACTTAAAGAGGCCTGCAGCATGTTCCAGCATGTTCACTTCTCCATAACTGAATATTGGAGAAAAATATTCATAGCGAACCCGGAAGTTTCAAAGCCTTTAAGACCTCCCACTATGTTTATATCCCTTAACACATATAACCGCAGTACGAAACGACACGCAAGTTCAATGAACGTCCAAATCAATGTTTTTAAACACACATTGGAAATCCCGTGTAATAATAGAAAGCTTTCCTAAGATCGAAGTTCAGAGCCTGCATTAGGGGGGTTATCTTCGAAATTAAGAGCATTCGCTATCTCTGGTGCGTTCGATCTCATTTAGAGTTCGATATCGGGATGCATTGGAGTGGTAAGTGGACCGGTTATTGACCCATTTTAATCAAACGCAAACATTTGAATTTAGAACTTGAGTTTTAAATTTTCTATTTCTTAATAATGTCGTATTGTCGTAAGTCCTTGTCGTAGAATCTTTGTCGTTAGCCCATTTTGTCGCATTGTAGGTCTATAAAAAAAGTAGTATTTAAAAGCTTAAAAAATATCGAATGAAATTAAATAATTAGGTTCATATGGTTTTATAATCGCTTCATTAATTAAAAAGCACGTAAAGCAGAGATTCTGCGCCTGCTATTCTGCTATTGTAGCAGGTTCGATTCCTAGTAGGGAAATTTTTAAAGTTATATTTTTTTTTAATTATACGTAGTGTAGTTAATCATTTCACTTAAAAAAGGTCAGTCTCGCTTAAATTTATATATTTACACAACCTTAATGATGATTAAAAACTAGTTCACTTGAAACCAGTCTAAAAACAAATTCTACTAACAACTTCGTTTATCAATGGCAATTAAAACCGAACACGACATTACTAAAGAACAAAAATTAAAAAAAAAACCTTATAAAGTCTTAACTTTTCAATCAAATTATGTTGTAATAGCTCGTAGAATTAAGCCACGGACGCGTGAACGAACAGGTAAATCAAAAGCATAATTTTCAAAACGATTAGCCCCGTCTTATTTATGTAAGCAGAATAACGTAAATTGCTGAGACAGAACCAATTAAGGCGATAAACTTTGTTACACGTGAAACTAGTAATTAGTCAGTTAGATGACTTTTGGGGTTCCGCTGATTATAACAAAATCATCACACCATTTTAAACAATTTGTAATTAAATCGAAATGATAACACGCTTTAAGATGCATATTATTTCAATAAATATTACACAAAAGTGGAAGGAATAAAACCAAATTATAAAAATGTTCAAAAAATAACTTATTATTTACAAAACATACAATTAAAAAACATTTTTTGTCTTATACCTAACAACCTACGAATTGGGGAAGGCAAAATAAAACTTTACCAGATTTTTTTTTAATAAATTGCTAAGTACAGTAAGTGAATGTGTAATTACAATGTATCGAAATAAACTTTGTATTACATGGTACCTACGGAACACTCAGTGATACCGGATTCAATTTTTTTGTATCAACTTTTTTGTAAGCGAGCACCGTGCTGACCAATAAAATAATTATACCCCGACAGTCGTGAATCGAAACGCCTAGAGCAAATATAAATATTGATATTTTATTCAGAGCACAAAAAATACAAATCGAGCGTCATTTTTCTAAATTAAACGCCAGATATAGCACAGGGAGGCCGTGGACCACCGTCATAATAATTTCATTTTCAAAAAGAGCAAAACGCGTACAAAATTTATGTTATATGCGTGTGCATTTAGAGCATATTACTTTATTAAGGGCGTCCAGGGCGGGCGAATCACGCGGCCCGATATTACAGGCCGGCCGCAAATATCTGCCGATAAACTTTTAATACATTGCAATTACGTCCATTTGAGATACTCATAAAAACGAACGACCGATCGCGGCGGGTGCCGTCACAACGCTACTCATTAAAGAAAAAATCTATACTAATGAACGGGATTGAAGTGTCTGTCTGTAATCAAATATCGAGCTTCGCATGATAACAAAACATAAACGGTTTAAAAGTTTTCTGTTCTTTTTGCGGGTAAATTTTTGAAAATTTACCTAAGTTAATTTATACAAATGTTTTGTAAGTAGATATTAAAGGGAGTTATATAAGTTTTTTTCAAATCTAAAATATTTAGAGTGCAAGTTGTGAACGCAGGCAACACCGCGTGATAAACTAGTAAATATGAATTCCAAATCGACACACTTCATTAAGCCCAAATCTGAATAGGTCCTACGTTATAATTACACTCGGGACCCACAAAGCCCCCCCGGATGGAACACGAATAATTACTAATATACACGTCGACACACCATTGACGTTTTGACGCGACATCTCCATCTCTTTGTGGTGTAAACCTCAAGGATCGTATTAACACAAATGATGACAACGGCACAATAGTCCGGCTTTACGACGGGTCATTGTTGACCCGAGAATAGAAAAATATATGGACCGGGATCCCGCTGGGGGCCTCCTGCGGTGTAGTTTAGCGATGCGACTGTAATCGTACACGCTCCACGGAAGCCGCGTTTACACCTATCTCGACTCCTAATAGCAGGTAACTCGGCCAATAAAACGACCTTTCTCAAATATTTCCTGTTTTAAAGGTTTCGTGCCTCCAGATTCCAACGACGTGGGTGGATTAAACGTATAAAACGATTCTCACCAAAAATAAACGCATATAAAATGTCCTCGACGAAATATTTAATGCTCAATTAGATAAGCGTTTTGGGTTTTGTGGCGTTTGAATTGTTTTCGAGATACGAACGATTTGTGAAACTGAAAAAAGACGAGCTATATCGCTCCGATGACCGCGAATACTGTCATTTTTACTCATCGATTCGGTCGTTCGAAATTCAAGATTGGTTTTATTGTTTATCCGGCTCGCTCGGGAAGGAATTATTTTCGGTGTTTTTTTCCGTAGTTTGAAAACAAATGTCTTTGTCCATTGTGAATGGGTGTCGGAGTGGTGGATGGTAGCGAGTGGTAGCCCCGAGCGCTTTGTGCCACTCACAATGAGTGATATATGAGCGACGTAATTTTGAATTGTCGCCTCGGAGCCTCCGGTCGGAGATTCAATGTGAAATTATCACCCGTACGTGGCATAACGAAAATGAATTATTGCTTTTTATTGCCCTATTCTTGATGCGCCTTTATAGCGAAATTACTTGCCATTCAGCTGTTTCTGCTCATAACGGCTGGAGGCAAGTGTGTCATTGTTTTATTAGCGGAACTAATTAGTTTTATGAAGAGTAGAAATTCCCGTTTTGCTACTTGTGATGATCAAACAATACTATTTAGCTTGAAATTAAGTAGTATTGTACTCGTAAGTTTTTAAAGTAAAATTAAAAAATGTAGCAATTATTACATATAGTTAAAATGTCACTATGAGCTGATATAAAATAAAAGTGGACATAAATCAGATTATTGTAATATCTTTTGTTGTTGAAGATAAAGCATCATTATGTTCTCGTAAAAGACAATAACTCCGCCGATAATGACTTCATCGCGCCGACCAGATAGGACGATTCCTAAACCGGCCAAACACCGTATTATAAAACGGGTGATTTATGGTTGTTTTGAGTAATCACGTCTCATCAAATTTGAATAACGCGGTACCATAAATAACGTTACAAGCGACGCAACGCGCAAAACCCTCATAAGTCAATCCTTCAAATTAATCTCAACGGAACACCTCGTGATGGCTTAATGCGGACGGGAACATATTTAATTAGTACATTAATATCGTATTATTTAATGGTCGTTCGCCAGGTGTTCGTCAAATGTCAACAGTGATTAAGTTTTACTTCACGGGACGGTCGGATTCACGAGGTTTTGACTTTTATAAATTCTCATCGCCTCGCCTTAACTGCCAATCCTCGGTCGAAATTACTGCGCGATGCTCGTTGTAAACCGACTTCGGGACCATTTATTATCCGCACAGATAATCCACCGACAGCACTTTATTATCAGTTATAATAATAATTTACTTTTATAGATTCACATTACTCATGTTTGTTCTTATTTGACTGCGCCTGATGCGGTGCAATCGCCTCAATAAAATAATAGCGCGCCTTAATTATAATCGCTTCATATTGATCGACCTACGAGCTCGGATGAATCGTTGTTTGTATTAGATTTATACACACTTATAGTATAGCCATAGATACTAATTTTAGCCTCATATATGGGTAATCTTGAATATTGAAGTAATGTGTAAATTAGAAATTAATTATCACTAGTATGTGAAGACCTTGCATTTGGCTAGCAAAGTTGTATTTATCATTTTCATTAGACGTCAGCCCAGCTGTGGGAAATAGATAATACCAGACTTGCATGACTGATTTTAGATAAAGGCTGTTTGGGCAGCTAATTAGTCGCATAGATTATTTATATTTTATCCTGCCCCGTGACTAATGGGGCTGAACGACGCTCCAAGCATCCTTACATCTGTCATAATTTTTCTACGTCGCGATTTATTCGCAAAACGCGACAATCCGCTTTGTCCGAGAAAATCGATGGCCGAGCTGCCGGTGAAATAAATTACTGATTTATTTATAGTTATATTAATATAAACTAGCTGATTCCCGGTTTCACCCGCGTTAAGGAAGTAAAATGGTATACATATTTAAAAATGAGTGATACCTACCCTGCTCTTCCGTGACGACGACCGCATGCGATTAAAGCGTGCACTAATGCTTTTTTCAAAAAATCAAAGTTGCCTGAGTCATGCCTTAGACCTTTAGCTATGTTTCAGTGAAAGTCCCGTCAAAATCGGCCCAGTCGTATAGAATATTACCTCAAACAAACAGACAGACAGGCAAAAGAATCTAATTGCATTTCTGTTATAGGTAATGTGTATACTTCCATATACCTTTAGTAAAAATTTATACATTACAAACAGACACTTCAATTTCATTTATTTGTATAGATTTGTTATAAAAACGGAACAAATCCACTGCTACGTAAACGAGTTATGATTCATCGGATAGACGAACCAATTAAACCAACCAGTTACTGTTTACATTTAATTGGTGTTCCGTTATGTCATCGTTTGAATAAAAATCTCAGCGGGCAGACGTTCGTCGGTGGCCAGATGTCAGCTCCGCTGGCGACGCTCTCAGCACGTGGAGCCACCTGGCGGCGCCCCGCAGCCAGATTACTCATCTGATGATTAGGCAACTATCTCACATGCGATTTTTAGGTCGTGCTACAATTTGAACGAAATATTGCGCAAGACGGAATTATAGGCTAACATTTTTGATGTCTTTCGGCGTCGTTTTCTCAATAATCTTCTGAGAAAAATTTCTACCTATACTTTTTTATCAATCATATAATCCATATTTTAATTCAACTGAATAAAATACACCCAAGTTTAACCGCTCAGTGTTTTGAATCACCACATCTTTCATCAGAAGAAATAGAGTAATGCCCTGTAGTTGCACACGCTCAAAAATAGATGCTAACCTCTCGCCATTGTAGATACGACATTGTCGACCAAAAATCGCTAATGTGAACAGTTCCTTATTCATCTATTAAACCTACGAGCCCAGATACGCGGGGAAGCTGTCGCAACGCGCGCCGCCGACCCACGACTTTCCACTACATCAACTCTTGGATTAGCTGAAAGCAATCGGGATAATATATGGGCATTATTTACGCCGTGTTTAATCGGCGAAGGATTATCATATTAGTACTTATAACAAAGAGGTTTAGGTACTTTATGCTATAATATAATTTTTTTCACAAATCTTTTCTTTAAAAGTGTTTATTAGCTTTCTAGCGCTTGCATTATTAAATATTGATCTTGACACTTTTATTATGAGACTCAATAGATTTTACTTAGAAAATGAATCGAGCAATCAGTTCATGATCCCCCGTCCATTAGCAAAAATAGGCGTGGTAATGGTTTCGTTGGAGTTGAACTACAAAGATGTTTACCACATATTAATAACATTAAATTGATAACACGTTAATAATGTTAATAAAAAAGGTTAATAATATTCACGTGCGGAACCGCGGTCCCCAGTTAGTCTTATTCGAACCAGCGTTCCAACTCATTACTGAGATGGATGCCACCGCGGCAGATCGCATTCGTATACCTTGAATTAATTTCGTCCGAGCATTGAACGATCGCGAAATTGACATTAAAATTCCCAGTGGAACGTCTCAAGTAATTGCTGAATAAAATACTTTTGTGTAACATCCCAAAGGGAAACAAAAAGCGAGTCCGGAGCGGGTTGTTCGTAATTTATATCTGTGCACGATGACAACTCAATAAAAAAATGATTTCATTTGCTTATTGAGTCCTTAATAACGACGGCGCTCGACTGCGCTCGTTCCACATATTTATATATAATAAAACTTTAATGTTTGTCCGTCATTTCAAACCATTTTTAAGTGTTGGTTATTTTACACCTAACATAGGATTTAGTTTTGTGATTATTTTAAGTTGGACTTGTAATGATTTTATTTATTTACAAAACCTTATCCTTAATTAAAGTCTTTCATTAAAAGATAGAGCTTTCTAAAAGATTACTCTAAAAAATATTTACTCTACCCAAAATTGAGAAACACAAGCATCGCCGCGCGGCGTAGCTAGTCTTATTTATAAATAATAAATACCCGTTCCTTATTATTTTTACATGCAGAGCCTTTCGATTCTGTTATAGGGTCGTGTGAGGCCGGAAGCCCACCAAGGGCGTATGAATGTACAAATGAATGGTATTAGACAGAGATGTATGAACAAGTAGGTACCTCATACCATTATACCGTAAGCCCTTATAAGCTTATGTTAGTAGAAAAGTTAACTGGACTTAAAGGTTGTCTTAATTAAAAGAATTAAACCATTCGTACATTGGTTGATAAATACGAGATGGTGTAATAATAATAGTGAATTTATTTGGCGATCTCCCAGGTTTTTAAATGCGAATAAATGTTTCAGGCTTTTAGGCCATGGCAAGATCTCGATAGTATTTATTTGGTCCGATTTGATTACTCTGAACGTCATTTGATAGTATTACAGTATGAATACATATGCTTTTATATAAATTAGGCCGGTAGAAATATCATCAATATTTCGAAAATCGCCCCAAACTCCGAATATTATTGTACTTTATTAAAATAAATGATCTAAGGTGAAATGCTAAATCAATAAATCTGAATAATACCTCAAAGTCAATAAAGACAATCTTGATCATTATTTTACTTCATTAATAAAGTTAATAAACATTCGCATTAATCTATAAAGTAGTAATATCTCCTACTTTTATTTTAAACTTTTATTACGACTTATGTTTAAGTAAAATAAATTATCACAATTATTTATACTCAACATTATTTTCCAATAATTTAAATATAAATGGCGACTGAATGACTTTTGTTTTACGTTTTTCAAGGAATTCCATCACGGTTCTGCCGTGTGTCGTATTTTTAATAAAGCTACGCTATAACAGCATTATTAATAAACGTTAAACCGTAAGATTACAATGTCTAGCGGTGTATTAATAACGAGATAATGTCCAAACACGGCACGGGAAGTTTACGCATAGTTTTAATGAATGCAAATATAATCGCGTGCTATGAAATTCGCAACGAAGATAACTTTGTAATTTTGCCCCAGGTGTTTCATCTGTTAAATAAAAAAGAATGTGTGATTACTTTAGAATTATCTCTAGACTCTTTTCTATTTGTGGTCAATAAGCTTTTTGTTTTTGCTAAAAGATGTTATGATTATGAAAAAAGACTAATACTCTTTGTCTTA
>DWPV01004945.1:0-12973 GCA_018251915.1 Urbanus proteus proteus
CATGGCACCCACGACACAGGAGAAAATCCTACTGTGGGGCTATGAGTGTGAAGCGTTATTTATTATTTATTTATTATTAAAAAAATATTACTGAGTCAGGACAGTTTTAGTACATTGCTGGACCAGTACTTCACTGGTCGTCATGAATAACTGTCTGCTTATTTCTTTCCTAATTAAATATATTACTACTGTTAGTTACTAAGCAGGCACGAGTCCACTGAACTATGGACATGATAGATTTTTTCATCGCTTGATTGTTCTCGATGAAATACGTCACTAACATCAGACTGTTACTTGAAACTAAGGGGTTGGGGCATGCGCACAAAAGTTTCTTTCAATCGGGACTCGGCTCATTCATCCCTTATTTCCCAGTTGATAACCAACCGTGGTGAGAAACACACCTTTCGGCCGTTCAGCCAAAAACTAAAACTTTTACGTATACATTTACGATAATATTTTTTCGGTGAAGTGAAATTTCAAACTTAATATTCAAGGGATGATTTATAGTGGATAAAGTTACTTTAAGTTTTTAGTGTTAAAAATAATAGATGGGAAATAAAATGTAGTAATCGAGCGCAGTTATGGAAGAAAATGGTGTCGTTACAAAGTATACTGATTTGTTAATTGCTCTGGGACAATATAAGTGTAATGGATGTATTTTTTTGGACTTGCGCTATCATAATTCAAATTCAATTGGCATTATGTGTGAAAACGGAGGACGGGATGAAAAGTAAGTGCAACATTTTTTTTAAACATCAAGTTCTACCTTTTCTAATTTGTTCTACCTGTTCTAATTTTTCTAGTTCTACCTAATCCTAACATTTTTTTTTTAATTTTATTATTAAATTGTGATTTACTCGTATAGGTACGTTAAAAAACTTCATTATTCCGAATAATTGAGACACATTGGTATTTTAACCATAAGCCATAGGTATATTATACCACTGATATATCTATATTAATAATAATAATTTTTAATACAACTGGATTTTTATTTGGAGTTTTTATCAGGTTTTAATAGCCCAGGCTAGCTAAAAATTGGTTAATATGTAAATGAAAAATATTATTATTACTATGAGTTTGAAAATAACAGTCATTGTTAAATCACCACCACTACTGTTTTATTTATATACTTGTCTGATTAGATAAGAAAGATGTCACGCTACAAATAGGGACGACTTTCCTTTATCAAAAGATCGAATATGCTGCATCACGATGATGTCTTGCTTTTCCGATACTTGATAAAAATATAATAGTGAATGATGAGATAAGAGACTCTATAAGAAAATTGGTTTGGCTACATAACTATTAACAACTTTGTGTGTTTATTAATACCTATTGCTACTGCATTTTAATTGGCTGGCAAATATTTTTATGGGTTTAAGTATGTAAAAGACCGGCTTATTTTTCTGAATTTATTATGTGTTTTTTTGTTAAAGTCCAAGCATATAATTTACTTTACACGTAAAAATAATATATAATTAAAGTAACTTTGATACGGAAGTAGTTAAGTTTCGTTAAGTATTTCGTACTTAAAATAGCAATCGGGCATTATAATAAGTACAATATTCCCGTTATTAAATGCCAATATATTATTTTATATTATAAACAGAACTGTAATTAAAGTTTCATTAAATACAAAGAAGTTTAGAAGACCTTATCTTTAAAAAAAAATACATTTAGGATAGGTAATTAGGTAGGAAAATTATACGTCTACGTATTTATCAATTAATCATAATTCGTACAGTTTCGGACATTTGTATATTCTATTTACGATTGCTGAACTATTTATACTGTAACAAAAAAGTAACCTATATTATATCTGTAATAGGTATTGTTTATAGTAATGGATTTTCATTAATTAAAAAAAACTAATAATGGGCCACTATTTGTAGATGCTCTTCGTACAGATGACAGTACAGTCAAGGAAGATATCAAAGAAGACAAACCATTGGATTTCCTTATTGAACATCCAAAAAATGATGTGAAAGATTATTTTCTACCCCCAGTTTTTGTTAACGAAGAAATTGACGAAGAAGATGGTGAAGATGATGAACATTCTTATTTAGATTACGATTATGAAAACAAGGAAACTAATTACAAAGATTCACCTGATTCTCAACCAGCGATAAAAAACCCAGATGAGGAAGTTTTACCCATAGACGACAAAATCCCTTTGCATACTACCAAAGACAATTTGCCTATATTTTTACTGGAACCGGAAAACACTTATGTAGTTAAAAATAAACCAGCTACATTAAAATGCCGAGCTGCGAATGCTTTAGAAGTAAGTAAACAAACATTTTATCGTTAATGGAACAAATATTTGTTTTAAATTCTAACCGTTTTCCCCTAAATTGTTTTGTTTCCACATTTTAATTACAAATCATTTATAAATTGCTTGGTTTAAATATATTGTACTGAATTTTTTTTTAATGTTAATTCATACGAAAGGAATTAAATGTATGTTAATAAAAATTGTAAACAATTCAATGAATCCTAAAGGAAACTATTTCTCTAAATGCATGTAAAAGTATCAAAAGCAAAAGAAAATTTAAAATGTTTGGCAGTATATACAGATTAAAAAAAAATCCATAGGTATTTTTCAAATGCAACGGAGTTAAAACCCAAGCTTTAAACTTCGAGTTTGTGGACCCACAAACAGGGGTTCGGATTATCGAGGGGGAATACAAGGTGAATAGGGAGCAGGTGGAAGAATATTTCGGGAGCGAAAAGTATCAGTGTTCCTGTTACGCTTGGACCAGCCGTGGGCAGATACGGAGTCAGCCGGCTACTATCGAACTCGCTTGTAAGTAGTTGCTAATAAATGAGAAAATTATATTTTTATTATTAGGTAAGGTAAGTTAGGTGTATGAAATAATTCTGTGCCATATGCCATTAATGTACAACTTAAGAAACAATCATCATGATTTTAGACTTAGCTAGTATGTAAGTTGGTTCATCACAATAATCATCATCATTACTCCTCTTCTAAAGTGCTTGAGCCATAATTAATTATGTTAATCAATTGACTGTTGGGAATGCTTGGAGAATCAGGCGTGTATTATTTAGATTTCGGCCTCACACACACGACACATGTTGACGACTCTTAGTGGATACATCGGTCATCTAGATTGCTTTGGTATTCGATTTTCCTTCAGATTTGAAGCGAAGCAACCGATGATCAATCCCCAAGGTGAAATACCAATTTTCATCCGTAGATATCAAAAAGCACTTCTCAGTGGCACCGCAGTCACAGCTAGCGAAGCAGTACACGGCGGTGACGTTCCGCTGCGAGCCGCCGCCCGCGGCGCCGTTCGCACAGTTGTACTGGCTCAAGAATGGCGCCCCGGTCGTCGTTGATGACAATGTGCAGATATCCAAGGAAGGAGACTTACTCATTAAACAGGCTTCGTTATTGGTAAGTTTTGTTTACTTTGGAGCATTTTGGTTGATTGTAATGCGTGATTAGTTTTGAAAATCAGGGAATTTTAAAACACACCATGAAGTAAATCTTTTTATTTAGTGTTGCGAATTTTATATGTTTTAAACAGATGTAGGGTTTTCTTAAGATTTTGTCGTGATTACTGTTTATGAATCTGCATCTTGCAACTCTCAGTAATAATGATGAATAACTTCCAATGAACTAAGGACTACATCTAAATCTGTCTTGTAAATCTGTTACGCTTATGCTTATAAGGGTTTTCATACAAGTAAAAGTTTATAAATATTGAAGTGAACTAAACTGGAACAAATCACAATTTGTACCTATGCGTCTTTTATTCAATATATTCTCGTCTAAACCTAAATCAATTCTCGGCATACCACCTGCGTCCTGCAGAATTTGGCTAGCAATGGTCGTACCATTTACTGTAAAATACTATTCATGATTTATTTTGAAGCTACTTTCATTCGTAAGTAAATAGATTGAAAAATGTCTGATGAGCTTTGTTGCATCCATTTTAAAACCGAATTTGATAACGTTTGTTTGCAAGCTGTTGTTTGCGATCACAACAATATACGACACTAATCAATGTTACTTTAAAGTGATTGAATCTGATATATTTAATTTAAGTTGCGTTAAATCATCTAATTCTTAATCAGTATTAATTAGTTCTTACTATTTTTTTCTTCTTAAACATCTGTATTACGTAAATATAAATCTACTGGTTGATCCCCGCGGTTTCATCAGCGTTTGAAAAGTAAATCAATAAACATGTCGCGAGATTCACACGGCGATAAAATATAATAAAATTGTCCTACTGGAACCGCACATTTTCGCGGGATAAAAAGTAGGTAGCCTATATGTTATTCCAGACTGTTGGCTATGTATGCACCACATCCACATGTTCTTAAGCCATTCTTAAGTTATAGAGTAACAAACATCCATCCATCCATCCATCCATCTTCACAAACTTTCAGCTTTATAATATTAGTAAAAAGTAAAATTCCATACGACATTCCATTCCATGACACGTACTGAAATATTTTCAGAGTCTAGACCTAAATCAATTTGCAGGACATGGCGAACTACACCTGCGTCGCGGAGAATTTGGCGGGCAAGAGGATGTCTGAGCCCGCTTTGCTCACGGTTTTCGGTGTGTGAGGATTTTATTTTATTCAACTGTCGAATATTTGGAGTAGATTTAAAGATTTCACTTACCAATGTTCTATTTAGGAATGTTCGTGGCTGTTTGGTTGACTATTTAACTACAGATAATATATTAGAGTACCGTTTCGAAATCTTATCAAATCCTATCGTACTAAAATCGAATCGTACTAAAGTTATACATTCATTTTGGAAATGTTCTTTCTTCGGCTGACATTTTTTATAGTAAAAATCTACATGTAGTTCTCTAAAATATCGTCTACCATTGCGTTTTAAATCCCATTAAAATAAATGTCAGACTTTTTGGATTTATCCGTAGGTATGGGTAAACGCACAAGAATGATTTCATCCATGGATTAAACGACAATATCTGAAGAATGTGCATGTAACGATCATAATTATGAACTTAGTTGAGATAATATTTTAAAACACGCACAAAAGCAGATTAATTAAGCACTAGAAATACCAAATTTCAAAACTAAGTAAACTGGCAAATTAAGAAATAGAAAAACCAAATTTCAAAACTAAAACTAAATTAACGTAAACTGTATTAGATTTTTTAAAACACGCAAAAAAGCAGATAAATTCAATAATCGAAAAAACTAATTTCATAAGCAATTTCCCCTTATTCTTAGTGAACGGCGGTTGGACAGCATGGTCTACGTGGACGGAGTGTTTCTGCTCCGGCCAAGTGCGAGAGCACCGCGAGGGCAGGCCCGGCAGGCGGAGAGTTAGGACTTGTACCGCACCACGGCCTTTGAACGGAGGTCAGCCCTGTGTAGGACCTAGTGTTCAGAAGACGCAGGAGTGCTTGGACTGTGATCTGGGTGAGTATTATGATGCTGATGATATAAACGAGCGTGTTTGTTTAAATAAGAAGTTGACAAGATTGAGTAGGTTCTAGGCAAGCTTGCTTCATCCTAGGCTGCATCTCTCTCAATAAATACGATGGCAGCCAAACGTAAGCCTTTTGTGAAATAAAAAAAATCTTGGCACCAATAATTGATGAATGTCACTTAGATCGCGAAATTAAATTATAACAGAATATTAATGAATAAAATTTTGTTATTAAAAATCTTATTGTTTCAGATGTATACGTGGATAGTATTGATGAATTATCAGACGAATCATCAGACATACTTTTGGGTAGGTAACTGAATAAAAATAATTCATAATTTTTGGCTGCATTAAGTGAAACTTCTTGAAAAAATAGTTGTAATTAAAATTAAAATTAAAGTTGAACAAATTAAATTTCCGGTTCTTAAAACAATGTTAATTATTTATTCTTCTGTAACTGGCAATCGGCATAAATTAATCACTTGAATGTCTGCTAAAAAAAGATAAAAATAATTTAAAATCAAATATTACTAAAACCAAATATCCCCAGGTCGTTGGTCTCAGTGGTCAGAGTGGTCGAGATGTGACTCAGATTGTCTTCAAACCAGACGACGAAGATGTGTCACCAGCACCGCGTGTTTGGGGAAAGACTACCAAGTTGCTCAATGTCCACTTTGCGTTAGGACTTCCAAGTCCGATATAATGCATGATGGTAATGGAAATAGTATTAACATTTATTTTAGCTCATGATAACTCTTTTGCTTTGGTGGAATACGTTTTTAGATATCTTCCTAGGCTAGAACTTACTTTATTAATTCCACTGAAATAAATACTAGTACTGTTTATTATTTATGTGTCAATATTTTTTTACAATTTGCACTTAATTAAATTTAAAATTGTTTCTAATTCAAGACTATTAAACTTAAATTTCATAATTGTTCGTTAAATAATCTCTAAGTTGCTTATTTGGCACTTTTCCCGAGTATCTGGAAAAGGCCTGTTTTCTATTTAGCAAGTAAAAGTTGAATTATAAATTTGTTACTAATTCTCAATCACATTTTCAGGATCCTCATATTGGCCTTTATTAATAGCGTTGTCAATTGCATTTTTGATATTTATTGTTGTTGTTATATTGGGTATTAAGTATATGAAGTTTAAAATGGCCGAAAATTCTCCATACGTGAAGCCACCGCCAGGTAACACAATAAATAGTTTAGTACATTTTTAAGCATTGATATTGATTGATTTTAATATTGATTTTTTGGTGTAGGTACTAATTATTTCGGAAATGTGATAAAAAGAACTCTAACCAACCAACCAGACTTAACGATACATGAGGAATTCCAAACTATGGATTCGAGGCGAACTCATAGACAAGCCAGTGTGCCTAACAACAATCGTCATGAACATCTATATGAAGTACCACAGTTAGCTAACAGGTATGGAAATTTATGTAATGTATTTGCAAAAAAATCCACATTAAAATTTAATTCAAAAATATTAACATACACTTATACGTATGGTATTTGATTGATGGACATTGTTTTCCTTTTTGTTCGTTCTGCTATTATGATTAATAAAATGCAATTAAAGCCAAACTATCCAATGAGATGTTATGTCAATATGTGAATTATTTGGTAATTTGTGACATCATCAATTGAGTTTTACTTTCCTCAATAAAAGTAGATAAGATAACAATAAATAAGATGTTAGCAAACAGTCTTAAAGAAATAATTGTACTTACTAACGTAAGAATATAGCGACTGTGTCCTTATTTTGTGTGCTATCCATGGCATCCACGATACAGAGAATCCTAGTGTGGGGCTATGTGTGTGAAACATTATTATTATTATTTTGTTTAATTTACATCACCATTTTAATTTAACACGTATTGTTATTTTTGCATAAATATTAAAATCTGTCACTTCATTCGTTACAGATAATCATTGGAATAATTTATATCCAAAACCATTTAGTGTATTAAAATTCATATGCGCGATCATGTTTCATGTTTCATGTTTATATTCATTCAAACTGATCGTTTAACCGATAGTGGGAACTAACCAATGCTCTCCGATATCATACGTTTCGGTTCATTCATTATGAATACTGATTGCCATCACACGTGGTTAACCTATTACAGATAGTCAATTTAACGCTATATTTTCTAGCGACGTGAATTAATCTAGTAATTGAATATTTAATCTGTCGAGATCATTAATTTATATTGCTGTTTCCACAAAATATTGTACGGTTCCATTTAGCAATGGATAGGTGAAATGATTGGTATATTTTAATTGGAATCATATTTATGATCTCATATCTTGATCACCTTTTGGAGTGATTTTATTAATTAACTCTGTTTTGAATATTTTATTATAATTGAAAGTTCTAATAATGATGTAAGGAAACATGAATACCTGGAAGATATTTATAAACTTCTCAAAGGTTCGTAAGTTCTGAACTCTGGGTCGTTGGTTAAGAATGAATGAGGGGCTAACGCCATATCTTCGGCCCCTCATCGTAAGACGTATATTCAGTTGTGAGACAATAATCCCTTAGTAAGAGACTCGTCCAATAAGTGACATGTCTGGTTATGGGATAGTAATGTTAAGCACCGCTGTGTTCTGGCTTGAGGGGTGTGGTCAGGGAGACAGACTTATCCGAGGCGTTCCATCTCAGTCTCATTGCAAATGTCCATGGGCGGCAGTGGCCACTTACCAACAGGTGGACTGTAAGCTCATTTGATACTCAAATGTTATAAAAAAAATGAGACGATCTGCATGTTATTTATAGAAAAATATATTGAACGATAGTTTTCTTTCAGCTACATCGCTCCCATAGATCACGAGGTAAGAACTGAGCGCACAGAACGGAATTACGCTTGCAAGGATAACACGGAGTCAGATCGGTCTGACTCCAGCTGCTTTTTGACCTGTGAGTGCCTCTCACCTAACAGCAAGGCCATAAGTCACAGAAACAAGCAATAAATAATAATCATAAATCAAAATTCATAATCATAAAACATTGAAATGTGCGCACTGAAAAAATAATTGTTATATGTAAATGTCCCTATAAGTGTATCACTAGTAGGTACAATATTTTATAGGAACAGAAAAAACGCTTGTTTATA
Source organism: Urbanus proteus proteus (assembly GCA_018251915.1). Taxonomy (NCBI): domain Eukaryota; kingdom Metazoa; phylum Arthropoda; class Insecta; order Lepidoptera; family Hesperiidae; genus Urbanus; species Urbanus proteus. Next base: position 8,580 of record DWPV01004945.1, read on the forward strand.
ACAATCTGATGCTGTAGAAAGGCATAACTTTCTTTATATCTGTGATTTTACAACACAGTCAAATCGTGGATATTTTATAAATAATGGAGAAATTTGAAATCAAATAGTTACCTGTTAATTGTAATTTATAAAAAATTGTTTCTTTGATTAATGGTTATAAATTATGGAGAAATTTGGAATCTAATAGTTAGGTACATGATAATTATAATTTATAAAATTTTGTTTCTTTGACTAATGGATCTTCAAAAATGCTTGATACAAAGCTTAAATTTATAAACACTTAACAAAATTTTGATAATAGCGCTCTTGCAGCGGGGTCGTCGTACGGCAATGAAAGTGTAGAAATGTCGCCATCGCTGAAAAACAACGCTTCGGTAGACTCAAAATTTCTAAATTCCCAATACATGGAGACTGCTACTTCGAAAATAGTTGGCAGTGAAGGTGATTGGTTAAATCTGGAGAAATGTGGAGTGAGATTATACGTGCCTGAAGGGGTTGTTGATAAGGGAGAGGAACTATTCTCGGTTGAGGTCACAGATGAGGAATGGAATCGTCCGTTGTTGCAAGAAGGTAATTTAGGATATTTTTGTTTTAAATCGCCTCTAAACTAGATTAATTTAAGTCTGTTATGTAAGCAGTTTTTTTTAAGGGTTTATAAAAAAACTGTGCATATACACACATTAGAAGTGAAAATTCTTTATGAAATTATTTTTCGAAAAATGATCTACTACGAGTATATGTAATTTTAAAGAAATTGGTTAATTAAAGCTACATTAGATAAAGTTTAAACAAAAATATTTTTTATCATAGTCATGGATACAGAAAAGTACTACTTAGTTGGAATCGACCGTGAGAGGGGCAAGATGAAAATGGCGCGTAACAGAAAAATGTGACGCGTAACCGAAAAATGTGACAACAATTTTTCTTCCAACGTCGATAAAGAAGTTTCACTTCAAAAACATTACACATTTCATCAGTAAAAGAGTAAAATATTTTATGCTTTTTCTGTACGTATTGATAATATCAAACCTACCATGATTAAATAAACAACTTAATTGAAATTCAGCACCTAATAAGTCTATCCAAACTGAAACTAAAATAAACGTCTAAGCTATGAAATGCATTTTGTAGTGCGAGAAATATATCATTGACGTCATAACGACGACTTTACTACTGTCCCAATTTTCAATTAGCCCGAACCAATTCGCAAAGTCAATTCCATTTAAACGTAAGTACCCGTCAGCTGTTCACTTCACACGAATGTTTGTAAAACGGTATTGGAATAGTGCTCTCTATTTATCTTTCGCAGGTGAGACTCAACTAAGCCCGGTCGTGAGGTGTGGTCCGAAAAACTTCCATTTCCGCAAAGGAGTGATCCTTTGCTTTCCGCACTGTGCATCATTGAAGACCAGCAGTTGGTCGCTATCGATCCATCAGAAGCCCGAAGAGATTAACTCGAGGGAGTGGAGGAAAGTTTTAACTCTAGGCCAAGAAACGCCAGGCACACCGATATTCGCGCAAGTCGATCCAGCCAAAGTTTACCTCGTGTGTGAATTCTTGAGCGACTTTGTTTTAATCGGCAGAAGTTTTAATGGCCTCGACGCTAAATCGCTGAAGCTGGCGTTGTTCCTCACTAAGCGACTGGACGACGGCTACTACAGTTTAAATGTTCACGTTTTTAACGATACTCCTTATTCTTTCTACGATTGCTTGGAGAGCGAAAGACGCTCGGGAGGCTACTTGCTATGCGATCCGAAAACTATTTGCTATCAAGAGAGTTGCTCAGATTTGTGTTTTAATATCAGGGACATTGGAACCGGCTGGAAAATTCATTCGGGGGGCAAATATCAGGAGTTGCCTTACACGCAAGTTTGGGGAATGACCACCAAGTCGTGTCACTGCGGTTTCGTTGTGCAGCAAGTTGACGCAATCAATTGCTTAGAACTGAATTTATCCGTTTATCAGAAGCAAAAACAAACCAATTCCGTGACCTTTAATCTTAAAACTAACGATTTTAATTCGAATTTCAACTGCAATAAACGATTCAGTTACTCGGGCGTCGAAATGGGTTACGGTTTTAATATCCTGGAGAATCCGTTCAATTACTCGTCGCTGTCTAAAAAAGAGGGCCGCTATGATTTCGTTTATAGGAATGGAATGGTGCGGAGTAACTTCAACTTGGACAATAACTACTATAGAATTAACGCGTTAACTAAATCGGACAGAATAATCCTTTGTAAGCTGTTGGACAGTCAGACCTCGAAAGGCAACGATTGGAGACTTCTCGCCGACAAATTGAAGATAACGTCTTATTACTATTACTTCTCAAATACTTGTTCTCCGACCGAGAATATCTTGAATCTGTGGATCTGTAGGAACAATGACTCTAATATGTTAGTAAATTTGTCGAGAATTTTCAGGGAAATGTCCAGGATTGATTGTGCGACCGTTGTCGAGAGGCGATGCTTTCCTAATTAGACTGAATTCGTTTTGTGATTTTCTTTTGATTGTAATAGCAGTATGTAGTATTTTAGTTAATTCTACAAGCCTGGTGTGCAATTTAGTTATACAGTTTAATTATTTGTGCCTAATAATAAAACTTTTAAGTGCTACCGTTTTCTGGTTTGAAGAGTTTGGTAAGGGAATATTTATCCGAGGCGTTCTAACTTAGTCTTTAGAGGTATTCGTAGCAACGCGTCCTTGATCAATGTCTGATCTGATGACCACGAGCATCTATCTGGTATCTATGGTCGATAGTTGAAACTTGCCATAAGATAGATTACATGATTTACATGCCCATTGGCTACTTTTATTATAATAATATAAAAAAAGATTTTCCGTTAAGTGTGTTTCATCTTTTATTTTACTTTTTCTGTAACACATTCATATACGAAATGTTTTTGTTTATTCAGAAAAAATGGCAAATCATTAACAATTTTCAATTCGGTCCCATTATCCATCAATTATTTGTTTACCTATTAGTTATATTATACTTTAATTAAACTCGCACGGAAATAATTAACTATTAATACATGCAAATATTTTATGCAGGGTGTTCGGTGATTCGTATCAGAACATTTAATGGAGTAAAATACAATCAATTTTATCGTCAAATATATGTTTTTTTTATATTTTTTTCTGAGCATTATAGAATTTATAACATTTTATTTTTCGTGTTACCAGAGTGTCACCGTGCGTTTTAATTTAAGAATATTTACCAAAGTTCCACAAAAATAAAACATGTCTTATTCGATACCCTAATATGTGCGCAATAAATTGATGTTAAATGTTGTTACAGAATATATCCATAAGTGGTGAAAAAAAAGACAACATTAAAAAAATAGTGCTACTATTATTATTTTCTTAGCTTTTCTAAAAAAATCAAGGTCATTGAACTACAGTTTTAAAATATTTTATATACTAAATTAAGAATCAGCAAACACCCTGTATATGTAACAGTTACTGTAACTCACTTAATTTGTAAAGATAATAGCACTTGCATTTTAATGCATTATTGTAATTGTTTTTTTCAAATTTTATTAAAGAAAATTGATTTTATGTTTAGTTTATATTTACATACGTTTGATTATATTAGCAATTATACAGGGTGAAATTTTCAGTGTGTGGATGGCTAAATCCTAAACTATCAGGAGTTAAAAATGCTGAAAAGAGTTACAAGCCAATTTTGATATATGTATAAACTAAAATGCATAATTCGTTTTAAAAAAATATTTCCCTAGTCAGAAATGGAAATTGTTCATTTTCAAAAAAACACACGCTTGCTACGAGTATATTATTGCGCCATCTAATAAAAATTGAATTCTGAAAAACAAAATCCATGGCAATCTGAAAAAAGTGCTCATATTTAAGAAAATAACTTCCGTACCACACTTCAAAAATTCACTCCGTAGGTATATTGTATTTGATTTTAAAACTTATGTTTCATAGTATTAACTCAATGTAGGTAATGTAAATATGAATTTGATTTCAAAATTAAACCAGTCTGTATAGAGCTTTATATTAAAACATAATAATAGAAGTGCTTAATAATAAAATTGAACGTTTGTTTAAAAAACATTAGTCGTATATTTACAGTTACGAACCAAATAGATATTGTATGTAATGTTTGATTAAGGGATATAAAATGATTTTAGTAGTGATTTTAAATTTTTGAAATAAATATTTTAAAATGTGTTGTATTATTTTTTATTTTTCCCTCATTAATAGTAATAGATAATGCAAGAAAGTTAAGATAAAAAAAATAATTAAGTGTCTGTATGAAATGTCAATGCAACAAATTTTCAGTAAATGTATATTAACTACTAGCTTTTGCCCGCAGCTTCGCTCACGTGGACTACTGAAATGGGATGAAGATTTTCTATGCATTAAAGCAT
>DWPV01004946.1:0-12971 GCA_018251915.1 Urbanus proteus proteus
ATGGAAGTAGCAAACAAGCATGAAGTCTACCTGATGATAAGTGGCCACTGCCACCTATGGACATCTGTAATCAACCCCAGATAAGATCAGAATCCTACTTGAGGTAGGCCATAGATGTGTTGCTACCCCTGAGTACTGGTTGGAACCTCGGATGAGTGTGTCTCCCTAACTACACCCTTCAAATCAGAACATGGAAGTGCTAGCTACACTGCTGTTATAATAGGTACACAACTCTACTCTACAACCTTTTAAACTAAATTTAACTACCTGTGTATTAATTTATCGGGTTATACGATTACCTCTTTATATATCTTCTCGGAACACTTCTTAGTTTTAGTGGCGTTACAGGCCACCAGTGGTCTAAGTGGAGACCTTTGGTTCAGAAACATTTATGTAGGTTTTATTAAAACAAGAAACCAAAAATTCTGGCCATTGAGGACTATCGAGGCGGTAATAATATTGGGCATCGTCAGCATGACCCATGTTAAACTGATATATGAAGCTATTGTATGATATATGATGTTTTGATTTTCGAACGTAAGTTTCGATTGCCCTCCACGACCCAACCTACTATGTACCTATTTATGGTGTCATGTACTCTGAGATCTAAAAATATTCAGGTTCAGCGCTCAAAAAGGTTCTAGCAGCCATCCGCAAAGGTCGCAGGTTTCATTCATTCTGTTTTTAACGTTATTGTAAAGGTTTGAAGCTACTCTGTAAGACTGCTTCTTGTGTCTCTGCAATTCGATGGCGAAGAAAAATGGGCCAGTTATACATTTTATCGCGGTTACAAGAATCGTGGCTATGGCCTATGGCCATCACACCAAGACAGATATATCCGCGCTTGAGTATTAGTTTAGATCAAAATCAAAATATGAAATAATTAAACTTTTTTTTTATTAATCTAAGTAAACAATCTGGTACACCTAGCATTATAGTCGATATTTGGAGCAAGGAAGTTGTAGAAGGTAGAAGTTCCTTGATTTCGATTTTGGATTTCCTTTTCTTTCCCGTGCTACTACTTTACTAATCACACAAAGACAGGGAAGAATGGCAGTAGCACGGCAAATATTTCCAATTAAATAAATGCAATTTTACCTACTTATGCATTTTTTTAAATGACAATTTAATTTATAATTTTATACTATCCCTGTATTACTTCTTAAATAAGAATAAATAAACATATTAAAAATAGTTTAATTGAATAATGTATGTTACAGAAATGTACAAAGTTTTTTCAAATGGCAAGCTATATAGCGTTTCTGAACGAATGCTTTCGTGAGGCTTATCCTTATAACGCCATCTATGTTAGATTCGCGGAAAGTGGAACTAACATTTTAACTGCTCATAAAAGTTTATTTAGTAATTGTACAGTAAATAATTGATATGTATATATTACAAGGTCTACAAAATATATAAATAAGGTCCTTTTCTTAAAGTTAACTGAGACGTTTCACAAAAAAAAACAAAATCTTTAATTTACATTCAAATTTTGGCGCCGACGTTTGCAACGCGTATGCCACCTTGCGTCGAAAACTGGCAACCACAGTGAACAAAGAGAGCTAGCTAGCCACCACTAGAAATTAAGGTTGTGTTTTATCTCTATCCGACGGGTACGTACATTTTGAGTGCGAATGGGATGCCGTCTACACTTTCGGCCATCAATTCATAACCATCTTTCTTTCTTGTGCAACTGTTTCTCCCGTGTTCTAGGATCTAGTGCGAACGCAGGATGGACGCCATTCGCGCGAGATAATTTTCGCCATCGCTCGGGCAGCGAGAGTGTAAATCAAGTGCCGGGCGTGGAGTATGCTATATGTGTGACTGGTGCGTTCGGAGATCGGTGCGGTGCGGAGAGCTCGAGTCGAGGCGACGAGGAAAGCTCGGCGCGCGGTCCGAGGCATGGCGGGCGCGAGCTGATCGGGCAGCGGCGTCCGCTCGCGCTCCGCCGCCAGCCCGATGCGAGCGGCGGAGGTTTTATGGGTATTTGCGTGAGTTGCCGGCGCCGCGAGCGAAAGGCACCAGAGAAGCGTTGGGTGCCGGGCGCGAGCGGGTACACTAAGGGCGCGGCGGCAGAGCTGCTGCCGCGGCGCTGGCACCTGCCAGCCATGGCAAACTCCATCTCCAACATCAAGATGACGAACCCGATCAAGGGCTTTGTGAGCAAGCGCCGGAAACGCTACATAAAGGACGGCTTCAATTTGGACTTAGCTTGTATCCTTTTGTGTGTGATCAGTGATGTGATCGGTGGTCCTCGACGGGCGAGCCCCGTTGGGCCGCCGCGCCTTCGGATCGGCCGCCACGGCAGGCTCGTGGTGGAGCTCGGGTAAGCTGCAAGCATATTTATATTCCCCAAGGGCACTCGACTCGTAACTCGTTCGTTGCTTTCATCTGGCACCACGATTCCGCCTCTTTTTGAGGTTATAAGCGTTTAAATAATCAATTTGCATTAAAATTTACGGTCGTAAACGTCCAAGCGAGTCATCTGACGGGTCGTATTTAGATTACAAGGTCTCCACGGGAGTATAAAGTAGCCGTTGTCAAAACGTTAGTAAAAATGTTTACCAAAAGGTGCGTACGAAAACTAAACCTTTAAACGAGTGCACACATAACCATGTCGCTATCTTGCATAGCAACAAGCCATGTAACCTATATCTCGTATGCGCGAACACAGCACATACACATAGAGACAGTCTGATAATCGTTCTAAAGGAGTAAGATAAACATCATTTCTGTTTTCATAAGTAGATTTTAGTGGAGCTCTAGATATCAATGTCATGTATGATTTTTCCCTGTCCTGTAGGGCTAATATAGATCCATGGCCGCTGAGGTTATTTCCTGAGTGCTAGAACCTTGAATATTGTTTAATATTCTAATCCAGTACATTATTAAGCTTTAACAATTAGAACATGATTGGTATTTGAAATGAGTTGTGTTGTGAGGCAATATTTAAACCTATTAATAAAATGAAGTGATTACAATTCTTAGCGCTACATTCATGACCCTTTGTTGATTTAATAGTACACACTAATAGTACAGCACTAAAGTAGTTTAATAATAAAAATCCTTTCATTGTTAGGGATAATTACAATTCTTACACTTCAAGTTCATGTACTAAATAGTGATAGGAGGTCTGCGAGTGTGATCAAGTGTGTTTCAACAGCATTTTAAAGGTAGCTTTTGAATTTTGACTCTGGTTGCCACTACCACCCCGAATTCTGGTGTATAACTGTGTTAAATTCTATTCTGGTTCGAAGGGTGTGCTTGGGAAATATACTTATATATGTTACACATTGCTGCTCAGGGATAGCAATGGATCTATAGTCTACCTCAGGACTTATCTGCGTTTGTTTAGTAATGTCCATGCCCATTAACCACAGCGCCCAGCGGTAGCGACTCCATCAGATTGGGTATGCTACTTCGATGTAATAAAACAAATCTTATAAAGACTGGTAGTCAAATTTTTGTGATCAAGTTTAAATAGGACTTTGTTTCTGTTTATGATTGAGTACTTATGAATGACAAGCACATCGGTGAACTTTTGCTTAATATAAGCAAGCATTCAAGTGTAAGTTGGGCTGGTAGTTTTAAATATGACGGAAGTAGCAATCTAGCATAAATCCCACTCAGTTATTGGCCATCGCTGCCCATGGACATCTGCAATCAATGCTAGATAAGATCACAGTCCTACATGAGGTTGGATACAGATGCGGTGCTACTCCTGTGGACTGTTTGATTGTCTCTAATAAATATGTGTAGTTAATACAACCTTCAAGCTAGAATATAGCAGCGCTTAACTGGTATATCTAGAGTTCCCTAGCTATTACATCTAAATATGCCTACCTATTTCACTGTTAAGCACTGCTGTGTTCTGGTCTGAAAGATGTGGTTAAGGAGATATAAGTATCTGAGGCATTTCAGCTCAGTCCTCAGGGGTAGCAACGTATCTGTGGTCAACCTCACGTAGTACTTTGATCTTATATAGGGTTGATTACAGATGTCCACGGACGGCAGTTGCTACTTACCAGATGGACTGCATGCTTATTTTCTACTTGGATCATATAAAAATAAATCTAAATATGTTCTAAAGATATTACTTTCATACGTACTAGAATGATTGACATTGTAGCATCACCCATAGTCACTACATACTAAATATTGTGAGCGCTAAGGTTTGTGAGGATGGATCGATATTTGTTGCTCTTACACACAAAAACAATTTGGATTGGAATGAAATTGGCATGCAGATAGTTAATGGCCGAGATTAACACATAGGGTCCTCCTTACCATTGTAACTGATGAATCTCGCGAAATGTTTATTGATTTACTTTTCAAATGCTGAAACTGCGGGGATCATCTAGTTATTAATATATCTACTGCTATAATTCAAATGTGTATTAAAATTATAAGAATATCAATACCATTCAGTGGCAAGACAGATTCAAAGACATAAAATGACTTGGTGATAGGTTCTAGTGTCTATCTATAAATAGCGTTCATTATTCTTATGTGTGAATAATTTCAGTCAGCTTGGTGTTAATTGGTCGGTCACTACGACCTACGGATATGCAAATGCACATAGATTTTGTCTAAATTTAGTCATTGTTTGCAGATTAATTATTATTTTTCAAGAATTAGAGGGAATGACCTAAGAGCTGCGTCTGTCTAAAACCAGTCATCAGATTGAGACAAAATTATAAGATACTGGCAATATTAATTATCACTTTACATCTTAGTACCAACTCAGTCGAATGTTTGTGGTCAAAATTTAAAGGTGGCAGATCCCATTTTGGTTTAAATCTGGAGGCATCATCATTATTTATGTCTAATTATAACAGTATTAAGCGCTGCTATGTTTTGGGTGTGGAAAGTGTGATACTATACAAACTGTAGTTAGCAAGCAACTGTAGTTATGAAGGGCCAGCATAGTATAAGATACATAGTACAAGATATACATATATAGACATTATTACTTACTTCCTCCAGTGCTAAAACCCTTAGCGAGTCTTGGTCTCTACGACGATTTGCTTCCGCTTCGCTCTATTCATAGGTTTCCAAGCTGTATTCCTGTATACAGTTTTTCCAGAGTTTGCTGGGTCTTCGTTTAGGTCTTTTCTTCTGCGAGGTCCAGTCATTGATGGTTTAAATTGCTCTAGCACCGGCCATTTTCTCTGTGTGCCTCGCCCATCGCAGTCTTTGCGATTTGCAGTACCTATCGTCTGCTTTCTGATTAGGGCTTTCAGCTCATGGTTCATTCTTCCTTAGTCCATCTTTCTGATCTTTTTTTTATAAATATTATATGTTTAGTGATTCATAGGGTTGAGTTCAGACTTCAGATGTCCATGAGTGACAGTTGCCGACTTTGCTCTCGTGGCACCTCTGTAATTGATATATGTTGAGGCACTAGTGTTTGCTTTACAAATCTGATTATAATCTGGCACCTGTATTTATTTTCATTGTGATTTGCCTTAACTACATTGTCAATAATTCAAAAAGGTGTTATATTTAATTATATTTTTAATTTTGCTTTGGACCTACAGTGTACACTTTGTTGATGCAATAAATAAATAGAAACTGACAGCATTTGAATAGGAATAATAATTTATTCTTGAGGAGAATAATTGATCTCTATCTATTACATTGTGTCTCATGAATAAAGAATTATATTTAAATCTACTTAGCAAGATATTATAAATAAAAAACTACTATGAGGTTTAAGATGCTTGAATAATAGAACTTTCTCTCGATGCAAGTTTTTTTTAACTGATTATTATTATAGATGAGTAACTATCATCACAATGTGGTAATTAAAATGTGAGACAGGAGTGGAATTCTATAATTACACATTTTAATCTTAATTATTTAACTGTGAGTCAACCACGAGACAGAATTGTATGATAAAAGAGCAAATAATAAATAATAATTGGATCTTAATAGCAAAGTATGATAGAGTAATTGATTGGCAAAGGTTTGCATGTAGGGGTTATCATTGTTGTATGCAATTATATTTAAAGAGGTATTCCTGTATTCATAATGATTATCACTTCCTGGAAGCTGATAGGAGTGAGTTTCTATTTTTTATGTGAAATTAAATCGGCACCATGCAATATTTGAATGTCTAGGCTTTAGTCTACTTTGCTAACGAGGTAGACTATAATTATATGACCTGCTTCTATAATATAATTATGTCCGTTTGAATGGTTTAACTTAACCTTAAGGTGTAAAGAAAATCATTGGCGCAGCTGTTAATGTAAATAAAACATAAGTAGGTATTATTTATAAACCTACTATGTACAGTAGATAAGTAACCATTATATTTATACACTCATAGAGCACCTTAACAGACATAGTAGGTTATTGTATGTTACAATGTTCTGGCGGGACCACTGCCACGCCAATTTCTGCCATATAACACTACTGTGTTCTGGTCTGAAGGGAGATATTCATATCCAAGGTATTCCAGCTCAGTCCTCAAGGGTATCAATACATCTGTGGTCAATCTCAGGTAGGGCCTTGATCTTATCTGGGGGCTTATTACAGATGACTATGGGTGGCAGTGGCCCTTTCCATCAGGAGGACTGCATGCTCGTTTGCTACTTCGATCATATATACTATATGTGTATGGCACTATAAAAGTAATTAACAATTTTAATCAAATTATTTATTTATCTTATTTATTTACACGCCACCAGCATTACACACAATTGTTGTATTAGGTTTTGTACACACAAGATTTTATAGACATGTGTGCATACCAATTATAGGTGTGCACGAAATTTACATGCTACTATACTAGACTAAAATATATGTATATTAATGAAATTAAATGAAATAAATGAAAATATTGTGTAATAACGGTTAAGATAAACAGATGTTAAATGTAATTAGAAAATGGGATTGATTTAATAAAATACATTAACTTTATCATAATGGCCCTACTTGACTTATCAGTTTAGTTAAACTAATTTTCTAAATGATCATTAATTTTATACTTAATAGTCAAAATTTTATGTTGCATAACATTTATTTAATGAAGGTTTTCACTAACTTAATAAATTTGATTTGACTAAATGCAGCCCTTATAGTAAGTGGACACTGATTATGAGGCCAATAACTCTACAAATGTAGAATATCGGCTGATGAAGTAAAAAAATCTCCATTGTTATACTTAAGCGTTTCTGGACTTAATATGGCTGATTTATGTTGAATATATAGTTCTTTTCTCTCTGCCCAATTTCTCATCGATAGAAGGCTTCATTCCATTCCTCAGAACAGTGCTCTTTGTCCAGTATTTTGTATGATGTGGGCTGATTTTCATGTCAATAAACTTAGGAAAGAACAAATTAGAAAGTTTCAATATTTAGCTTTGTTATACTGAATTTTTAAATACCAATAAATTGTACAAATAAGCAGATAGTCAAAATCTTAAAATAATGTAATTTTTTTTATTTTCTACTGCTTATTGTGTTTAACATCGTGTACATTCTGAAGTTAGGTATGTTTCGAGATTTTTACTTGAATCGCCTCGTTTCGCAAATCGACGATAGTTACGAATGCATTGTGGATTTATCAGCTGCATGGGTCATTCACCTCGCCACGTAGCTCAAATGGGATTAGGAGATATCATTTATCAGTGTGATTGATTTTTACTGCGCTAGTACATACATGTAGCATTCTTGATGTGTCTATATAAACAAACAACAAAACATCTGTTTCAAGATATATATTGTAATATGTATAGGTCGTTTTTACATACTTGCTATAGAGTCGATAGTGTATGTAGAAGTGACGTGTTACATTTAATATATCGTGTAGTTTATGCCTGAACGCATCGTTGACTTTCATTACCGTTGTAGCATAGACAGCATGTCTGTAGCCTGTAGCCTACTAAATGTTTGTCAAATATGAAGGGTTTGACCTTCATCCTTCCAAGGTTTGAAACCAAGCATTTCTATGGATTTTGAAGAATGCAATAAATGCATAAAAATGCTATAAAATAAATTTAATAAAGTAATATCGATTCAATTAAAGAAAAATAAAATTACATTAAAATTATGTAGTTGATCGATTCTTAAATCGGTGTTGCAATTTGAGCATCACTCAGTCAAGTTGTATGTAAAATTGAAGGCGGAGCAAAATTCATAAAAATCTGTGTGACTAATTCCAATTTGTTAGGACTTTAAAGGTTAAACATTATTCTACTTCTGTCACGAATATCCCTGGGTAGTGATCGCTTAGTTCAAAATTCATAAATTTGCATTATTTCTAACTATTTTTTAGCTGTTTAACTGACAACTAAAAACGCTAACAAATCCTAACTAACACGTAATCATCGTATGTAATGCGTCAATTATATGTGACAATGCGCCATGTGCCTAATTCATGCGAATATCATGTAGAGGGAAAATTAATTTAATGGCCGTGTTACTCGTGTCCGAAGTGCTCATTATTAATCATGTAATTGGAGGATAAGAAGGAAAATGCAATAAATACCTCAGAATATAGGTATAAATACTGTATCCGCCCAGTTGCGTAATAATGACATTCAAAATCACTATTCTAAAGTTTGACGCGAAATTAAAACTGTATTTTATATACAAACTAGCTGATCCCCGCGGTTTAACCCGCGTTTAAAAAGTAAAAAAAAACATAGTTAAACATAAATGTCATCCCGCTTTCCAGCGACGGCGCGCGCATGTGCGTGGAGCGGGCGCTAATGAACTTTTCAAAAATTAAAGTAGCATATGTTACGCCTTAGCCCTTCAGCTATCTTCCAATGAAAGTGCCGTCAAAATCGGTCCAGCCGTTTAGAAGATTACCTCAGCAAAACAGACAGATAGACTTAAAAAAATTTATTGCATTTTCGTTATAGGTATCGTGTATACTTTCATATGCATTGAGTAAAAAAAAGTTATTTTAAATCACAAACAGACACTTCAATTTTATTTATTTCTATAGATAAACTAAAACCGACTCAATTTCTAACTTGTTAACTTTTTATAATAAAATTGTGCTATACTATATTCCTCCTGGTTCGTCTTGTAATAATTATCATGAATCCATCAATATTTGTTTACTTAAAGTTTTTAGCTTCAAGCTTATACGAGTAGTTTATTAAATCAATTTGTTTTTCACAAAATCACATGCTTCCATGCGTTTATGATGTGTTTCCATGACACATCGCCAAGAGTTCATCCATCCTTTGGAGTTGGCCGCCTATACGATAAAAAATACACTAGGTACATAAAAACCAAATTAATTGTACGTATAGGAATTCGTCATTCGTTCGCAATAAATTTCCTACGCGGCTATTTAAAAAATTTAACATTTAACACAATTTTTCTGTATTGGCTTTAATAGAAAATGGCACGAACATTTTATTGCACTAGTATATATGTATATTGATGAGGTCATTGCCTCAATAATTGCCTTTATGTTAAAGAAGTAGCAAACGAGCATGCAGTCTACCTGATGGTCACTGGTCACTGGCGCCCAGGATCTGGATATAGAACAGGGAAAGGGGAATGTAAGAACTACCTTACGCTAGGAATAGGTATAACGGTGGTAACTTCCCGGTACAAACATAGTGCATTATTTTCATATCGACCTTCCCTTATCTACCTACTATCTACCTTTGAGGATTAAGCTGGAACCCCTCGTTGTCTCTCCTTCCTATCACACTTTTGAAACCTGAACGTAGGTGTGTTTATCACTACTCAGAAATAGATGTGGCGTCGGTGCCTCCAAAGTCAAATCACGAAGAGTTCTACCATGTTTAAATAAGTATTTTTATGAGGTCATTGCCTCGATAACAGCTTAGCATGCGAATAAAAAAATTGATCGAGCAAGTCAACAATTGCACCGAAGGTCCGTTCTGCATTGAACGTTAACAATAAAAGTGGGTGCTTAACCGCTCGATTGTTTCTGTAATAATTTGTACTTGACATTATGGACTCGAAACAATATTGTAGCTTTCATGTGATGCATAATAAAACTTGGGGCCGCACGGTGTTCGGTTGCGGCCCACGGCTGCGGCGCGCGTGTGTTGCTATGTGACGGTATGGTCAGCTTGAACCAGCGGTCCTAAACCTTTTTTGATAGCTTATCATGTTCTCACCTGGTTAAGATTTGAGTTAACTAGAGCACCGGTCTTCTAAGAGCGTTTTTCAATAGATTTTTGTACTTGTGAGACATCAGTCATTTCCTACAACATTTTGGGAAACAATGACTTAAACTTTAAAGGCTTTTGAGTGAGAGTCAGGTTTACAATTAATATTCCATTCCTGTATTTGATAAGCTCTAATGTAGGTTCATAATTGACGATGATGCTGATAACACATCGTCATGAATGAAAATTTTATATCTTTTATATCTATGATACTTAAAGACCTCAATATAAATGTAAAGCTCTTTCAAATATAAAGCTATTTTAATTTACCTATATTTCGGTACCTAAATGTTTTAAAAAGTTTTAATACGCCAGACAACCAGCATTTAATTTGATGCCTACACTATTTGATTTTAGTAGGCACAGCTAGTAATTACATTAGGTACCATTAGAATTGGTATTTTATGCCGCTAAAATTAGCCAAAAATCTTTACAATTCTAGTTTAAAACTTTTATATTAGCACCACCGTGACATTAACTTCTGTGGTTGCTGTAATATCATTTGATACAAGGCAAGCCTAAATGGCTTGTCTAATTTGGTTTCCAAGACGAAAGAATAAGTCACGCTGAGGCGTTTTCGCCTAACCAAGGTTGGATGCAGTATGCTCCACAATCTACTCATACATACACAAACATACGAATATGTGGCCCGCGTCCGTGGATTTTGAAATATCCTATTTATTCTTTTTAAATGTCTATGAAATATTCAGTTAATACAAAATTATAACGTTAAAAGTATGTTTTTTAATTCATATATCGGGTTGGCTTCAAAAATGGTTTTGGCAAAATGCGTTGCTGCTACATTCACCGGCGCGTTGCGTTATTGTTTATGTAGTTACTTAAACTTACAGACGACGGCTTTTCATTGTTTAACCTTTATTTCATTAAAAATAACTCGTGTTTTGTTAAAAACTCTTCAAAACGCGAACAAAATTTTGTTATTTCGCGTTAGTTCCTCTTTATTTTCAGCGTGTCGTGTGTCGGTGTCGCCCCAAACGCACGCATTGGCCGCGAGTCGCAAACGCATCGCGCGATTTTTGTCATCACTGACCGCGCCTCTTTGACTGAGACACGATTTAATACGCTGCTAAAGGATCTAGTGTGTGTTCTGCCTCATTAATCGCTACACACAATACATTCGAATCAATAATTCATAAACTACATTAATACTTCGAATTAATTTTGGGGACCAATGATAGGAATGGGAAACGATGCTTCGTTTTTATTTAGATTTGAGTGTTAACGCCCCTTAACGATTATCCTATGTAGTTATTCTATGTAGTGGTACCTTTGGACATGTTTTTAATCATTTTATTGTATACATTTTCTATACAGCGCCACTTTTCAGACCAAAAAGTAACTATCCAACTTCGAAGCCAGAGTCGACTCTACGCTTGCAAAATTCCAATGAAATTGCACGTATGTGATATTGTGTTAGGTACACAGTGATGCGTTATTTATATATTAAGATTTATGTACAATTTTGTGTTTTAACTATACCCTTGAAAGTATCAATTAATGAAATTCGTTTAACCTATTCATTAAGAAGGATTTTCTAAAAATATATCAAATTACGCCGGCAAGACGCTATTAAAACTAATGAACAACTCCTCTTTATATTAATTTATTACGATCTTCCACTGGCGGCTTATTAACTAACAAGAATGTAGGTACATTTTTATTTATGTAATAGATGGATCATGGTCCACCAGGTAAGTGGTTAGCCTTGCTCTAGTAGATCAGTCAGTTGTACCTGAGGACTAAGTTGGAACGTCTTATATTTTTGTAACATGCAAACGAGCATGCAGTTCACATGTTGACTAATGGTCACTGCCGCCCATTGACTTATTATTATCCGCGAATATGATTGAAGTCTTATGTATCTACGGTTTATAGAGTCGTTGTAATCTCTTCGGGTGTATTTTAATGAACACAATTTTTTAATCCGAACACAGCATCCCTTGACACATATATTATTCTTATAAGTAAGGGTTCTTTCACCTTTATTAATCTGTGAGAAAAGTACCTTCAAAATCCCTCAACCATTTTCGCAAGATAGCAAAACAGATGAAATAAGGTTACCAAATTAAAAGCGAATATTATACGTTGGAATGTTATAAATATGTTTGAGTGCAAATGTTACGTTTTGGCTCTCTTATCCCATACCTTATAGCAACATAACATACTATTCTGTTTGGTAGCAAAACCGTAATAAGTTGGCAATAATCCATATGAAATGCGGATCGTATATAGAAATCCTACTTCTGGCAATCCCTAAGCTTAAATATATTTAAATGAAAAATAGTTAAACATTTTATTTTGTACTCGTATAAAATGCTTCGCATTCTTATTTACTTTTAGCGCGAATAACATTTTTTGGTACACAGTTTTTCAGTTTCATTATCAAAAGTATAGCATACTGTAACTGGATAGAATGTTAAAACGGAATTCCACCCTTTGTGAAGCGTCTAGTTTGCATGCATGCATGTATGCATGTAAATGACCACTACAGCGTTCGTGTTACCAAAATGCAAATCTTTACAGGCGTTATCATGTAAGTTGCTAACTCACGTCACTTTTTTTGCTGGTATAGGGTTGGTTTAGAATCTATGCAAATAAATAAAATAAGTGTTTGCGATTTCAAAATATATTTTTTATTAAATGCATATGAAAGTATACCAGTACCTATAACGAAAATGCAATTTAATTTTTTTTTGTTGTCTGTCTGTCTGTTTGGCTGAGCTAATCTTCTAAACGGCTGGACCGATTTTGATGGGACTTTCACTGGCAGATAGCTGAAGGT
>DWPV01004947.1:0-12970 GCA_018251915.1 Urbanus proteus proteus
ATTTATTTAAACATTTCTTGTTTATATCCTATTTCTATTTTATTAATCAACTTTGAAACTATAAAGGCACTTTTTTATAATTATTCTTAAGGAGATGGGCTACCTGATGGAATGTAGTTACTGCCACTTATGGATATGCAACTCAACTTGCATTTGCGATTTGTAAGTCTGTTTAGCCGGAAATTTTGAAGGTAGTAGAGCCCTTTATGGTTCGACTCTGGCGACACCACCGCCACATCTATTTCTGCCTTATAACAGCAGTATAGCGCTGCTCTGTTCTGGTTTTAAGGGTGTGGTTAGGAAGTTATGATTATCCGAGGCGTTCCAACTTTCCTCAGGGGTAGCAACGCATCTGTGGCCGACCTCAGGTAGGACTGTGATCTTATCTGGGATTGATACAGATGTCCATGAGAGGCAATGGCCACTTACCATCAGGTGCACTGCACGCTCGTTTGCCGCTTCGATAAAAAAAATATAATTCAGAATCCTCTACGTGTTAGCTTATTATCACATTAGTAGTTATTATCAAGCCGAAAGTCTTTAAAAATATCAAGTGTTCTATCATAAGGTTACAAAGTAAAATACTTTGAAGCATGTGGTGGAATATACCTTAAGTTAGGTTTACAAGGATCTCTAAAAACTTTCTGAATGCCCCTTTCAACGTCCTTTCTAAGTCGCCAGTAAAGTTTTCGTTGGATTCCGCATACCCTCGGTCTATTACTTCTACGCTGTCCACATGTGTTACCTACCTTTAAAAGCCTGTTGTTGTAATTGTAATGGGTAGCAATTTAAGAAGCTCATGCAATCACTGTTATTACCAAAAACAGAATCCTTGTAAGTGTATCACACAATTATTTTGTAAATGCTAAAGGCGATTATGTTGTTTCAGGAAATATCCAGTACCTACGTAAGATGAACAGTTGATAATTTTTTAAATAATCGGAAAGTAAAGTAGTGTAATCGTGATTTTCTTTCCTATATGTTAAATTAGTTTAAGCCCATACATCTCAAAATAATTGCAGGATATAATTAGAAGGTAATTTATAACATTATGTTAGAATGTTAGAATTGCAACGAAGTATATACGCTTGAAATAAAAAACCGTTCGCATTCCACATTTCTGCAACGGAGACATCCTTGAAGATAAAATGTGGGTCTGCAAACCACTAAAACCCTCGACTCAAAGTGCAACGGCTTCGGTACAGCACCACTAAGTCAGCTTTTAACTCCGAGCTAACAAACAAGCAGTAAACTTCGTCACTACGGAACTTCGCGCACGTTCGCTGTTAAGCCACGACCGCACTAACGTAAAACTAATGTATCCTATTTTGACACTGGCTGCGAAGCTTCGTCTTATTGCTGGGCACCCTAACAACTGTTATCTATGCCACAAGTAAAATCTTTAAATGGATACCAGAGTTCAAAAAACATTTTATTAGGTTCCTGCTCAACATCGTGTTTGATATTCTACTATGTATTGTACCTAAATACCTTTGAAAATAAAGTTTATTATTATTACTGGGAGTGATGGTATTGCTCATTTTCTCACTACGGACTGATGGAATGAAATACAGGTGAATGGTCAATGATACAGGATTTTAAACCACCTAATGGGATTTTTACAGGTGGTAACGTAACAAAGGTTTAGTGAAAATAATAAAGATTGTTACTTAATTAATAAATAAGATGCGAGCTATGTAGATTATTAATTAAGTTAATCGACTCTTAATAGGATATGTTTATAATATTTTTCCTAATAAAAAGATATTTTTTATTCACCTATTGCACTTCCAGAAAATATAAAAAACTCCATTAGACATTTTATTCAGCAAGTTATAAATGTTTTTTTAAGTCATTAATCATATAAATAAAAGTAAATTGACATCGCACTTTGAAGGATTTTTCAAAAGTGTTTTGATTTTAGATATTTATATCTAAAATCGTACCATATTATACGCTAGTGCGGACGTGGCGTTATCTCAAACGTGGTTTTAACTTGTAAATGTGGTAATCATTGACGACATCCTGACTTCGGAACTTGCCGATTGATTGAATAGTAAGGATGTATACCACCACATAATATTCAGAAAGTTTTAATGATCGCTGATAAAGTTGCATGTGGGACGTGTGGATGTAACAAGGGTATATGTTAACTTTGTTAAGAACTTGCATTCCACTATACTACTAGAAGATCTTGTTTAGTATTTTTGCCACGCTTTGAAATATTTTTCTTTGTTCAAATATATATTTAAGTGCTAGAAAATATGTTCATCTTTGTATAAGAATCTGTTGGTAAGAAATAAATACACGAATTAAAATTTATAAATATGTACATTTACTTAATTTGCATTTTAATTGTTGTGCGGAAAAGAATTTAACGTTGGGCGAAGATATTCATTGTGACAATAGTCCCAGTTTTGTGTGATAAAATATAAAATAGTCGTGAAATAAACGTGATAGAAAATGTGTAACCACATTTCTGCTAGTAAAAGTATTATTATTATTTTATATGGTCGAAGTACCACTGCCGCCCATGGACATCTGTAATCAACCCCAGATAATATCAAGGTCCTAAGTTTGACCACAGATGCGTTGTTACCCCTGAGGACTAAGCTGGAACGCCTCGGTTAAGTATGTTGTATGTTAATAGTGCTGTTATAAGGCAGAAACAGGTGTGGCGGTAGTGCCGCCGGTGTCGAATTACATAGAGTTCTTTAAGCGGGCCTAAAACTGAAGTCATCTACGTATGTAGAACCGATCAAGTTTGCGTGCCTCTCATTTATTAGATTACCTTTTTAGAGATAACAGAAATTTTAATCGAAGTTATATTACTTATGTCACAGATGAACTACTAAGACTACTGGCACCTTTATGGATATATTAAGCCACCTATTTCACGACTGAAGTAACAGCAGGCTTTAAGGAATTGTACTAAAACATCGTCCAAGGCAATAAACATTCTAAGTGGCTATTTGAATGAATTGGATATAAAATCCGAACATGGTTCTTTAAGTCTTGGCTAATCTGTTTAATGGATCTTATTTATGTTGTGTTATTATGTTTTATGTGTGTCTTCTAGCTCTAGCTGTATTTAAGCTTCACCAAGTTTTGGTGTTCAGCTTTACTCAGCCCGAAGATCCTCATATGACCCCTTTCTTCCAGCCCGAAGTCTCAGCAAGAGATTTCAGGCTGGAAGAAAGGGGTCTTGAACTCATTGCTAGATGTATAGCTTCCTACAACTGAGGGAGTGTACCCCACCACGATTTAACGTACGTGAAAGTGTGTATAAAACTCAGGAGCTATTCGCTTCGTCTTTCCTCGTACCGCCAAGGAATGGAATGCCCTGCCGGCTTCTCTGTTTCCCGCGGAATACAATATTGGAGTTTTCAAAGCAAGGTTGAACAGGCACATTCTAGGCAAGCGTGCTACATCCTAGGCCTCATTATCACTTAACACCAGGCGTTCACCCATTCGAAATTACCAGTGAGTGATATTCCAAAGATTATTAGGTTTTTTGTAACTAAAATATCTCCGTGTATCCTACAAAATGAATGTAACCGTAAAAACAGCAAAATTGAAGATTGTGATCAACGAAATACACCGAAGTAGTACGAAAGAGTCATTATACGGGGCTGTATTGTGAGGGCTTCCAAAGTTTTTAAGAGTCCTCGTCGCCTCTTGTTGCAAGTTGGAGCTCGCTTTTAATAAGAAGGTATTAAGAATTTGGCGAGGACCTATCAACTTTGCCAACTTATGAGTATGATAAATTATTTTGAATTTCTTATTTGTCTGCACTGAGTAGTGGATTCAACATTTTGGTTAGAGTAAGGGTACTAATTAAAGTTACAAAGAGAAATAATGTAAAAATTCAAAGTTTAAACATTAGAATTAATATTAGTTTAAATTAGGAATACAGTAACTAAATAATATGAATTTAATAACTTCATTTTAACATGGAGGTATCATCATGGATTCCATTCGGGGAACAGAAGTAATATGTCGGTTTTTTATATACTACTAGCTTTTCCTCGCGGCTTTGCACGCGTTAAATTACATACAATCCTTCCTCTTGAATCACTCTATCTATTAAATAAACCGCATCAAAATCCGTTGCGCAGTTTTAAAGATCTAAGCATACATAGGGACAGACAATGGTAATATACTATGTAGTATAAACTCCACGACATTCCTCTTCACGCTCGGTGCCGGGTACCAAGAAAGCATAACTTCGTGGCCTCACAACGTCGGGTGCTAGCGCGAGCCTTGCTAACACGAACCACGTGGCGAGAGGAATTTACGAATGATTCTAATAAGTGCAGAGCAGACGGAGGAGGCCCTCTCGCGGGAGAGCGGGATTTCAGTTACCTATGTTTAAATATGTATTCCTTTTTACTTTTTAAATGCGGGTGAAACCGCGGGTATCAGCTAATTAAAATATAACAATTTGTTAACAATATCACTTAAAAATATATCAGAAAGGCCTAACCTTTAAATTAGAAGTGTAGTCGTCTACGAAAATATAATTTTTTGATTCACACGTATCTTCCTAAGCTCTTAATATATGCATACGCTACTTCAGTATTAAGCACAGACTAAGAAGTAAAATAAAAAACAATTCCCGCACACTTAATTTTAATAAAATTTCAAGAAATAACAATCTCCGCGGTCAGAGATTCCGCTCGGCTACGAGCTCATCTAGGTTGGATTATGCAAATTCCAGAAAACTTAAGAGTTACCAAGACTGCAGAAAACTGAAAGAGTTTTCTTGAAGTAGTGCATAATGAGATAATGAGTGGTTTCTATGGGACCTTACAGTTCATTTAAGATTTGTTTAATATTAAGGTTTACAAAATAAACGTTACACTATATATAGATAAATAGAAAAAGCTAAAATATAATCGAACAATTTAGTCTGACGATAAATATGTAAACAAAACATGCTTAGAAAAAAACAAAAAAAAGTTAAATTAATAATTACAAAAAAAAGATAATATTTAAAGAAATTGCGAATTAAAAAAATATACTGAATATCACTTATTGAAGATTACCCTACGTTGACTTTTACCAGTATTTAGCAATAGCCAAGGAGCATACTATTTATCTGATGATAAATGATCTGTCGCCTGAAAGTATTGCAATTTGGAACATTACATATGTATGAGTAGATACTCAGATTTTATTAGAATTTAGACGTACGACTATGGAAATTGAAATAAGGATAATATGTTTTTGTTATGGGAGGAGAAATTATCTTCTTTACATCACTCTTCAAATCTACAAAAATATGTTATCGAACAACATATTCATGATTTCCTCCTACCACAACAACGTTCTATCTTTATTTCAATTTCTAAAGTCCTATGTCCAAATTCTAATAAAGTCATTATCTTCTTAAATGTTATATTATTGTACCTAATGTAATAAACACGACTAAGTATTCATTTATTAACATCGCGTAATTATCATTCCTTAATTTCCTCAATACCACAGAACAGTTCAGTCAAATGTTAAAAAATTTGCTTAATTTTCCGTATAAGATTTACGTAGGCGATCATATCTAACTTTACTAGCGAACGCTTCTTGTTAGCGATCCGTCAAGAAGTTAAGCTGTAGGCGTAGCGCTAATTAAGTTTTGATAAAACAATAATAAATTTAATTAATCAAATTTGACGGATGACGGCCCTTGTACATTGTTAGGACTACGCACTTGGTTATTGCAATAGTAGATTGAAATTTTATGGGTAATTTCACTTTATGTGGATAATATTTAAAGGTTTATATGTCGAAAATAGCGTATGTACATAGGTAAACGTGAGGTATAAATTTTAGTTAAAGTTATTTAGTTTAATTCGATAATCATTGATAGTTCGATTGTAACAAGTTCGATATTCATATGATTAGACTAGGTACTTTAATAACAAAAATATCGCGAGAAAATATATGTATCAGAAGTTCTGTTAAAATAAATTCAAGGTGTTCGGAGACAACCGATCTACAAATTGTTTAGGAAAGAGAACCAATTACAATACGTAGGTACTTTTATACGTTTTTTTTTTATACGTACTTTATACGTAGGTACGTAATTTTTTATAAAATTTAATAATAGTATCCAAAAATAGCCTTTTTAAAACGGTTTATTTAACGTTTAACGTTATCGAAATACCTTTTTTAACATGGCGGTAGCAAACCAGCATGTAGTCCACCTGATGGTGAGTGGCCACTGCCGCCCATAGCCATTTATAATCACTAAATACTGCCGTTATTAGGTAGAAATAGGTGAATTACTTCCTTACACACATTAAAGATCTAAGGAAGAAAGACCTATAAAACAGAATGGATAGTGAGTAAGCCGCTTAACTTTTTCCTACTTCTGAATAAGTTTATGATTAATGTGAATTTTACTGTTTCTTCTGTTATAATTACAAGAGTAGGTGTTTCCAAAGAAGTCAAAGTTTGTAAAAGTTATTGTTATTAATGTTCTAATGTTAATAGTAACATTTTAATGGGTTGAATTATTTGTGATGTTTGTTTTAAAAGAAGTTTGTAAGGAGAAAATTATAAGTCGTATTTATAGCTATCTATCTATCTAACTGTAATCAATCCCATATAAGATCACAGTCTTACCTGAGGTCGGCCACAGATGCGTCGATACCCCTGAGGACTAAGTTGGAAAGCCTCTGATAAGTATGTCCTCCTAACGTCCTAATTATTATAAATGCGAATGTCCATTTATTTGTTTGTTTGTAACGCCTTCACGCGTTAACGACTAAACCGATCGATATGAAATTTTGCACACACTTTACCGGGTGTCTAGAAAAGGACATAGAGTACCTTTTATCCCGAAAAGTGATACTATTACCGAGGGATAGAAAAATAACTTTTTGTACCTACTTTTATACCTACGGCCTCTTTGTATGAATGTACATGAGCGCGAGCGAAGCTGCAGGTAAATACTAGTATTATTATAAGACAGAAATAGGTGTAGCGGTGGTGCCACCGGTGTTTTACCACAAAGGATTCTAGTACTTTTACAATCAAACTGCTACTTTTAAGGTGGTAGTGGCTATTTTTGCCTAATAACAGCAGTTTTCGGCGCTGCTGTGTTCTGGTCTGAAGGGTGTGGTAAGTGAGACATTCTTATTCGACTCAGTCCTCAGGGGTAGCAATGATTCTGTGGTCAACGTCATGTAGCATTTTGGTGTTATCTTACAGATGGCCATGGGCGTCAGTGGCCACTCATCGTCAAGTGGACGGTAGCTCGTTTGCTACTTCGAAACCATAAAAAAAGGTTTTCACCACCTAAGCACAGAAGTAAAATGAGAAATGAAAACATTTTATCCAGCAAAATGTTACAAAGTAAAAAGTAATATAACTATATCTTTTTCTAGAACAAAAATAAAGTACCAAACTCTTAACACAAGTGCAATTGACCCGCAAAACCGACCGCCATAGCGTTCCCTGAATAAAATTTTGAGTTTCTTTGAAATTTTCATAAAAGGCCGAGCTTATTTCATATTCTTTATACAGTAGCGAGTGCGTTCGAATGCTAGTACACGGTATAATGCACTCTTACCAAAGTTATTTTACTCTAGCACCGGGAATATTATGCGCTATACGTTTAACATATTCTAAGTTTAAAGAATTTAAGCTTAGTGCTGTATCGAAATAAACAAGAATATTGTAAGCTGTGATTATGATAGGATAATGGTATAATAACGTTTTAACGATAGGTATTTAAGCTTTGGCCTAGTAGTGACCAGGATAGTAGTCCTATTCTGGTCCCGGCGCCCTGCTGGTATCCCCTGCGTGTCATAAGAGGCGACTGGAAGAGGGCTTCCGGGGTTGCGGGCGGCTGAAGTGGCGACCTCGGGAGGGCGGCGTTGTGTGGTCACATATCGTCGTAAACACCAGCTGATGAGGGTTGAGCTCATGCTCACCGGGGCAAAGAGCCCGAAATGGGCATCGCGCTTGTAGGACTTCGGCGATGGTCCAATGGAAGCGCTGAGGATTCTTACCGGGGGTTTTATCACGGTATAATCCCACATAACCCGGCGTTGCTCCTGTATCTTGGGTGCTAGAAAGAAGGACACACGAGACCCAGACCCACTAAGGAAATCTAACTTCATCACTCAGACATTTGTATGGCCGGGGATCGAACCCGAAACTCAATGTGTGTCAGGCTGGTATGTATAGGGACCGCTCAGGTTGCCTCATGTAATCCTTTTACATTGAGGGTTCAAGGTTCAATTCAGGTAAGCATCTCTGATATTTCGAAGTCTACAAAAAAAAAAGAAAATCAGATGATGAAATAAAAGTGCGGCAAAGAACAACCACAACCTAAATATTTTATATTTTTTTAGGTTTGTAAATCGGCATTAAGCACTTACATTTCTCTAAATTGAATTTTAGTAACACACAAAATTACTAGAAGTAAACGGGTTGAATTACTTTGATAAGTCTAAATTTTCACAAAAGATCCACTTTACTTTATCTAACGCGTACTGAATAATGAGTGGGAAAGTTTTTCTCATTGACTTTGTAACGAACGGAGTGAACGTGGAGGTCCTTTATGCGTATTTTGACTTAATTTAAGTGAGTTAAAACCACTTTGAAACAGGTTTTTTTTTTCACATAAAACAGACGGACAGGCAATTTTATTTCAATTGCATTTTTGTTATAGGTATCGTGTATTCATATGCATTGAGTAAAAAGGTGTTATTTTAAAATCACAAACGGACTATTTTATTTATTTGTATAGAATATAGATAGATATAGAATATAGATAGATAGATATAGATTAGTATAGATTACGTATAGGTGACTGAAGCATTATTTATGGTACTGACTCTAAATAATACAGTTGACGACCTCCGTGGTAGAGCGGTCACCATACCGATCTGACGCGCAGTGCGTCCCGGGTTTGATTCCCGACCAGGCAGATATCTGAATGATGAATTTAGATTTTCTGTTGTGGGTCTGGGTGTTTGTGTATTCGTCTTTGTGTGTCCATAGTACCTACGACACAAGAGAAAATTCTACTTTGGGATATGAGTGTAGAAAGCGTAAAAAAAAGTAGTCACCTACACGTATCCCAGACGCGTTGACTATTGTCAAAGACCCCCATTTGAGGAGGTCTATGCCCAACAGTGGACCTTAACTTTGTGAGCTAATTTAGGTTTTAAATAACAAGCCTGTAATATTGGACGAAGTCATAATTAACGAAGATATAAAAAAAAACTTTTGCAACCAAGAGTTAAAGTTACTTAGGTACAGAAAAATATTTTTTTTACGAAATCCTTTGTTCTAAGGGAGAAATAGCAATCAAACCGAACCATAGTATCAATATAATAGGCGTGGGGTTAATTCTATTGGTTTACGAAACGTATAAAGTCAATTACAAGTACACAAGGATTTTGTTAACTCCCCAACTGGGAGTAAAGCATTGAACCGAAGTTACCAAATGGGTCGGAGGTATTCAGAGTAAAGTAACTTAACTTTGATAAGGTAATTGTTCGATAGAAAACGAGAAATGATTAACGAGTTCATATACGTAACTTGAAATACGTATTTTCATCCTATTGTGCCGGAAGGATATTTAATCTGTAGATACATGTACTCGACAAAACATAAATTATAAAAATAATAATAATAATAATCGCACGCAATGAAGCGCGTATTGCGTATTGCGTAGATCTTAACCGATCTACAAAGTTAAGCAACGTCGGGCGCGGTCATTAGATGGATGGGTGACCGCTAGTGGCAAAAATTTCATGCGCGTTTCCGTGCTTCGGAGGGTACGTTAAGCTGTCGGTCCCGGTTGTTATCATTGGATAGCAGTCGTTAAACCTTGTCGGAGGCCTTATGGGCGGTTTGAAAACATTCAACACGGTTCGGCCACTAACCCATATCCCCTCCACCAACACGCATTGGAGCAGCGTGGTGGAGTACGCTCCAAGCCTTTCTCAGTTGTGGGAGAAGACTCGTGCCGGCCAGTGGGATGTAAAAGGGGTTTCGGCAATCGCACGGAAAACGTACCTACCGTGTAAGGACTACTAAGAGCACAAACAATTTGCGAAAATTTTTAATCGTCTCTGCAGTAATTAATCGTTAATTTGTTTAAAAAAATAGACATGCATTTTTTTCGGATTAGATCAATTTCCAACATTCCATGTTCCAACTTTGACATAAAACTGAATGTAGATAACATAAACAGCTGTTTATATCTTACACATGTTTTATTTTATCGCTTACTACTTTAACTACAACAAGTGACCGAGTCACGTACATTTTAGTGGTTTTTTGTTGATTCGAAC
This sequence comes from Urbanus proteus proteus, assembly GCA_018251915.1. Lineage (NCBI taxonomy): Eukaryota > Metazoa > Arthropoda > Insecta > Lepidoptera > Hesperiidae > Urbanus > Urbanus proteus. The sequence goes on from DWPV01004947.1 coordinate 10,314, forward strand.
TGGAACTTTTCAAGTAAAGTGCGCGCTAACTTCTTAACTAAGTTTGTAACGAATTTCGGCTTACTCCCAACCGCCTTTGTTTGCACCAGAAGTTGGTATTTCTTTACAATTGTCACAATACCTTTACTGGCTGCTTACACACTATATTGGAAAAAGTTTTAGATTGTATCAAAGGTCGTAATTAATTGTGATTTATATTCCCGCTCTTCACTATAACTACATAGTATAAATCAAACTCGCTTTCTGCTGTCTGTTCCTGTATAAGCTTAGATCTTTAAAACTATGCAACGGATTTTGATGCGGTGTATTTAAAAGATAGAGTGATTCAGGAGGCAGGTTTATATGTAGTTTAATGCGTGTGAAGCCGCGTTTAAAAGCTAGTTACAAACGGGCAGTCTATCTGATGGTAAGTGACTGCCGGCTGCCACTGCCGCCCATGGACATTTTTAATCTACTTAGACTTACCTAAACTTGACTTCAAATGGGTTGCTACTTTTCAGGACTGAATTGGAACGCCTCGGATAAGTCTCACTTACGACACCCTGCTCCAGACCAGCACAGCAGAAATAAGTGTGACGGTGGTGCCGCCGAAGTTAATTTATTATTAATCTCTTTATTAACGAATCAAATCATTCAGGGTTCATTAATATTTGTTTTCTTTTTTCACAGAATATTCTTTCCAACATCCTGTTTACATTAATTAGGCTTCAATTCGAAGAAACAATAGTATTTTAGTCAACGATATTTTTGTACATAATTGCTAGACAAACGAGTCTATATTTATCTTTTATCTAATTATACAGATACTTAACTGAGGTATTTATGAAGTAAAGGAGGATCAATAAGTTTATTTTCAATGGAATGGAAAACTTATCGAGATGTAAAATGTAACTGTCGTGTCCCTTTGATCGTTTTTGGATATATGTTATATGTTTATTTTCATCATCGTCAACTCATTATTGTCCTGCTGATCACGGGTCTCCTCTTACAGTTACAGTATTACAGTTACAGGATTTAGGCCTTAGTCCATCGCGCTGGCCAAGTGCAAATTGGTAGACTTCAGACCTTTGAGAACTTTTAAGAACTCTCAGGCGTGCAGGTTTCTTCACGATGTTTTTCCTTCACCGTTAAAGCGAGTGATTAATCTTTTATACGCACATAAAGCGTGCCTGGGATTTGAACATCGGACCTGCCGATTAAGAGACCAAGTTTTTTCTTAGTTTTCATTAGGCTATCATTGCTATGTTTATTTTAATGAGTATGAAGTAACAAACGAGCTTACAGTTAATTTGGATACTATCAGAGTTAGTGGACACTGCCGCCTAAGAATATCTACAATCAATTATAGATAAGATAACGATGTGGTAATAGTGATGAATTCAAAGATGCTATATAAAATTTCTGTTGTGAAGTCTAAAGGGGTAAAGAAGTCATACTTGTTTAAGGCGTTCCAACTTATTCGTCATATCGCAACGCATCACTGGTCGACCGCAGGTAGAACTGTGATCATATCATGGCTGCATGCACGTTTTCGTTCCATAGTTCCACGTTCCATATAAAAAATAGAACAAAAAAGAAGATACGTATGTGGTCGTAACATTTTATATTTATCTTCTGTCAGCCCCGTCAGTATGCACACTGCTCGAACCCTGTTTTTACTGAAATCAAATGGAAAACCCATCGAGATGTAAAGTGGAGCAACGTTTGCACGACGCTTTGAAACTGTGCTAAATGAAATTAAAGGACGCGGATGTTTTGTGCGGTCGGTTGGAAGCTTTTCAAATAATATATATTCACTGAAAAATATATTGAATACAGAATACTAGGTCTTGCCCGCGGCTTCGCTTGCATTAATGTCGTCATGTACATTCGCATTTATAATAGTTAGTCAAGTTAGTATGCTTCAAGTATAATACAAATGCAATAAATTGCTATCAGGAGGCCGTAGGTATAAAAATAGGCAGGTTGTAGGTATAAGAGTTATTTGATATAAAAATAAGTATATTTTTTGGGATGAAAGGTAATCTATGTCCGATTCTGGGCCCCTGAGAAACTCTTCTAAAAGATACAAGTCCATCAAGATGTAAAGTGGAGCAAGGTTTTAAAATTATGTTAAATGTAAAATTGTAAAATTGTAAATTAAAAAATGCATGTTTTGTGCGGTCGGTTGGAAGCTTTTCAAATAATATATATTCACTGTAAAATACATCATTCACCCGAATATAGGTATTGATAAAATATAAAACACGTGTGGCCCTTGTAAATCATAAATCGATCATAATCGCTAGTTGTGATTATAATAGTATGCTCGTATGCGTCGGAGAGCAAGTTAAGCTGTCGGTCGCGGTTATTCAGCAGTTGTTGAGCTTTTTTTGTGATAACGAGAAAAAAATCTAAATGCATCACGGCGCCAAGAGTGACACGGGGTTATGTGGAATTTTTACCATATTAAATCCAGAGGGATTTTACCAGGACTAGGTCTTTACTAGGACCTTGCCTTGATGACCTACAATCAGGAGCGAAGATTTTTAAACAGTGTCGCCTCCGATAAATAAAGTAGGTAGATCTGTCATTCTTAACAAAATTAACTTTTAACAAAAAAATAAAACCGACTTCCTAGTCACAAAAAAGTAAAAAATAATTTAAATCAATTTTCA
>DWPV01004948.1:0-12969 GCA_018251915.1 Urbanus proteus proteus
CGTTAAAGTGCGTTTAAAAAATGTTTGGCAAATAAATTTGTGAATAGTAATTGCGTGACATGTGGTTTTGGTTTTGAATTGGATGACTCCCTCTCTTCTCGTAACAAGATGCCATCCTTTGGATTATGGGATTGGACTGCACCTGGATTAAATATTTTAGTCCCTTAGTCCCTTAAGGGACAAAAATCCAGGAGAAAGGCTGCGTCCTACGTAACATCAATACCTACTACAGTCAAAACATGCATGTTAGTGTGTCATTTTTTGAACAACTCCTATTAGACGAGACCTTTGTTCAGCTTAGATAGGTGGACGTATAGTAATCCAAAAGCTCTACCAGCTTTAAACAACATTCTAGTTTGATAAGTAAATTTTATAAAAGAAAATTCTCTCAAGATCAATTCAATTTCTTAAAATGCAACATCTATAAAGCAATCGACGAAGCACGAAATGAGGAAGTGGAAACGACACTTAGTGAAATAGCTCTCATATAGGAATTCAATTTAAAATACACTCGTACTGCGTTCGGTTCATCCCTTTGTGATCAGTTTTGCAATTTGTTTCCGAAGCTCCAAGCGGTGTTTCGTTGAACTTAATATTTTCATTAAGTATAGCTTTTATAAATAATTGGTTTAAAATAAGATTTATATAATCCAATGTGAAGTTTTGTTAAATCGTTAAGACTATTCCTAAATGTATTTATTACAAAACGGATTTCACAAAATACTTTTAAAGTACCAATGTAATTGAAAAAAGTAAGATAACCTTAAAAAGCAATAATCAAGATATCTAACTCGAAGAACTTTTTGTAACTAGATTATAAGGACAGACAGACATAAGTCATGAGACGATCTGACCCAGGCGTTGACTTAGGTTAAACTTGGCTACAATTTTGACTAATAAAATTTATCAAGTCGCCAAGAATCAAGAGTACCTAATAAATAAAAGGTTCATTTTCTTACAAAATCTAAAACAACTTGGGCTTATAAATCAAAATAGTAAAGAGCAACTACAACAAATATAACTGGGCTAGTAAATGTCTCCGCGATTTCGTATTTGTAATAATATGTTCCATAACATAAATATTATGAGACGTGCCATGTTTGAACAGGAAGAAGATCGCTACGCAAATCAAGTGACGTTATCGCTAGTCAAAATAGATCGTGTTTACGTAAATTATGTAGTTGTAAACGTTTACAGTAAATAACTGGTCTCCATGGTTTTATTCTATCTGCGTGATTATTTATGTGGTGTAGGAAAAAATTAACTGACCGTCGTCAACCCTACTGTCCCAAAGATGGACACAGATGTCCTCTAAGAAAGAGAAAGGTTTTGGAAATAGTCCATAAGAATGCTAATACGGATTTGTAAATTTCACGTATTTTTGAAAACATTTTTTGAATAATTAAAAACTTTTCAGAAGCAGATATAGATGACAACTAAATGATGATTACAACTAATGACAACGTATAAGTATGAATTTGGACTCGCAACGGAGACGGGATTTGAATTTCAGACACGTATCTTCAATTTGTCGAAGCTATGTAACATTGTCCGTATTACAAATTAATTTTACACAGTTGCCTAAACGGCGAAGGGTATCGTGACGAAACTTAATACCTAAGCTAAGAGATATTAAATTTTCAAAGGACTAAGTTTAATTCAATTTATCAGAGATGCCTTCTTAGTAGTGGAGCAGTAAAGGTTTGATGATAACTACTTACTAAGTTTCTAGAGCCAATCAAGAGATATTCTTTGGAAAATTTGAAACGCTTCATGTTTTCTTCACACTAAAATACAACAACTTTGGTGCTATAAGCCGTAGTAAAGCGTAACAGTGCTACTAAGTAAATAATTCCCAAATATCTCGATTTGAACGGTACTAACAAATATGCGAAATTTATTCCTATATTACTCTCTTATACCGATATCCCTTCTAGAATTAAACTAAATGTAGCTACTCTACTAACGTAGAATTGTCTAGAAATCTCAAGTTGTTCTAGATCTTAAGGCGATTTAATTGTAATGGGACTTAGGCTTCGATAATGGAAGTGGAGAGAAAGTAACACGACGCCGTCGAGTAATCTCTTAATTGTAGTTAATTGAACATGGTTTGTATTGTATTAAAATGAGTTTTAGGTATCGCTAAATATTGTTATTTATTACAATTATTACGATATTGATTATCATGCAAATTTATTGTAGTACCTACCAAAATAAAAGATATGAAAGATAATTATGAATTATCGATTGAAATCGATTCAATTTTGAATCGATTGATTACTTGAGACGCTTAGTATCTAAGTCCATTTTCAAAGCAGTAGAGGTAATTTAAATTTGCAAGTTTACATGAATACTAACACCAAACTAACGTGGCATGGTAAAAAAAGTTTGTTAACATTAACGATAATTTTAAAATCTTCTGTCTTCTGCATGCGCCTAAGATAAAATGTTATCTATTTACAAAATTTTATGAATTCTCATAATATTCGCCCAATTTTATGAGCAGCGAATCTGGTGTGAATTTGTGGCTTCCACAGGAAACACAATATTTTTCGGGTACGTATACGTTTGTGACTCTCCAATTGTAATGTTACTGTTTCTTATTGTTATTAATTTTATTTTTATCAAACATTTTGTCATTTGTCACGCTTAGCCTAAAAGTTAACTAGTTAATTAGTTAATTTAACAGTTTCTTGTATTAAATTCACCTTTCGTGCTTTGAAGTCAGGTGCACACTATATCCGAGGCAGCCCACACGCATCGAATCTTGTATGAATCGTGTTATTTGACTTTATAGTGATCGAATGCTCATACAAAATGTGCCAAAATGATATAGGCGGATTGTTGCGTTGTGTTCCGGCTTGCCATAATGTGCGCCAGGCTTATAGTACTTTTTTGTGTTTTTAGATTTCAATAAAATATTAAACAAATTAATAAAACATATATATTCTTATGAAAAGTGCTGAGTTAATACCTAGATAAAATTATAAAGATATAGACAATAAAATCTATAGCAAAATATAAAGGGATTAACTTATAACATTCTCCTAAACACAAACAAAAGCGTAAGCTACAACTAGTCTGTTCAAATCATGTTATTTTCGTTGCGAAGGTTTTATTATCATTTTACATGACTTGTCGGATAATGCGACCCTCTTGTTGCGGTCTTGTTTTACGATGGTATTTTTATTTGCTTCTCATTTGTGTATATCATTGTTGGGTTTTGTAAAGGCTTCATCCCTTTACGGTTACATTCTTAGACCTGTCGTAATGGAACATTTCTCAGATACATTAGAATTTAATTCGTAATCAAGAACTTGGTTCAAAACATTTTCATAAATATTTTTGTGCCCAAGTCTTTGGTCTTTATCAGTTCCATTTTTGATGATATTAATTTGTATGTTCTTTGATTGTAATGATTGTAATATAAGAAAACTAAACGTATTACAAGATATTTATAAGAAAACTAATGATTGTAAATAGAAAATGTTTTTACAGCCAGTAATACTCAAAGGAAATAAATTTGAAATATGCACGTACGATAAAGGTCTTAATATGAAAAGCGAGTAATGCAAGTGATTCGTATCTCAGGGACAGTGTAACAGACCAAAAGTTATTTTTATTAAAATGTGTATTTTTAATGTACGCATCAAATGTTTCTAGAATTAATGGAATACGTAACGAGCTCCGTGCCATTGCGATTTCGTCATAGCGGCGAGTCTACATGATCTGGTCTTCAGGGAATTAAATTTATGTAATGAAATGAAATATCGTGTCTATTAAGTCCCACTACAAAGTCACTTTTCATGTTTCATGTACATTTTAATTGAATTTGATCTTATCTTGTTGTTAACTAGTATTTTATCGAGGTAAGCATGGTATGTCTAACGATATAAATCTATATTTATAAAACCTTATAAAACGATCTGGATAAATAAACTAGCGTGTCGACGATATATTGCAATAATAAAACAAATATATGCAGACGCTATGAAGTATTACACCTATAACATTCTTGAAAGGTTCTATAAACGTAAGTTTAGTGACTCACCGTTGAAACTATAGCGCTGAAACTATAGGCTCCGTATCTGATGTAACTACAGATTTATCTACAAGCATATACATTTTAACGCAGTCTTCGTTCGGACTCGGATTGTCCTCGGGTTTCTCATCCGGGCTTATATTTTCTGGACTAATGTCATCATCGTATACTTTCGCTTTATCATTGAATTCAATTTTGTATCTCACTGACGGCATCTTATTTATAGTTGAGGTCAACAGTGACTCTTGTACAGTTTCGTTTCCATTACACGTTCTTTCCGATTTGTACATTCCTGTCCGTTCCGACTGGTTGAAGTTTCTCTTTGGCTTTTTTGTCACTAACGCTCCTAAACATGGCAGGATTTGCTTGAACTCCTTTCTGAAGTTCTCATTCAGCCACGCGTAAAGAAATGGGTTGTAGCACGTGGAAGACATAGCTATGAAGTGTGCAACGAAGAAAAGTACCATATAATAAGTCCAGTCTTCAGCGAAAGAGTAAAAATCGCTGCTCATATTTATCAAGTTTAGCGGTAGCCAAGATAAACCAAAAATCGCCACCATAGCTATTAGCATTCTATTCGTCCGCCTCTTTCGTTCCCTTTCAGCGTCCTCTTTCTTACTATTTTTACTGCCAGGTCTAGATTTCAATCTATCGTTCAGTTTTATGCTTACGCATGTATAACAAAAGGCCATAACGATGAAGGGCAACACGAATTGCATGATAGTGGTTACCGCACCAAAAGCTTTTCTAATCTGATCGGAAGGCCATTTCTCCAAACAGTAAATGTTTTGTAACGCCATATAGTAACCGTAAGGAAACGTCACTGATAAAGCAAACACCCATATGAAAATGATTAACCCAATACATGTTTTGATCTTCATTCGAGGCTTAAATGGATATATTATCACAAAAAACCTATCAATTGCTATGGATGTTAGCGTAAGAGTGGAAATGTAGACACTGCAGCCCTGAGCATAAGGCATGATATGGCACAGCAAGCCACCGAACACCCATCTACCTAGGAACGTGTAAAGAGGTGTAAATGGAACGGCAAATACACATAACAATATGTCTGACAAGGCAAGATTCGTGATGAATAGATTAGTGACAGTCTGCATGGCACGGTTTCTTATAACGGCATAGCAAACGAGAGCGTTCCCGAAGATTCCCACGACGAATATGATCGTATATGCTGTACAAAATGCCGCCTGTATCGCTTTATCCTCGATTGGATCGGGTGCGGTGTTGTTACCATCTTGGTATGGTTCAGTCGTTGTGAAATTATCAACGTACAGGGGATCTGCAGTCCATAGTTCGGTCGGCATAATTTTAAAGCGTTCTTAACTCGGCATCATAAACCATTTAGGTTTGTTATTGTTACTGTCATGTCTGGACGCCCGGTGCTTTGTTTGACTATTTCTGTCTCTCTTTATGATGCCAATAAATTTCATAGTGTTCTGAATTAGTGTTTATAATCAAGCATCAAGTCGCTTTTCGTCTGTTTATCATGGCGGCTCTATTTCGTCAGAGTAGCATGATGATGAGAGAACGCAACCGAAATCTGAAACAAGAAATGAATGTTGTTGAATTACATGTATTTTGGAATCGAAGAAAGAAAAATGTTAAATATTGAACCAAGGCAACTATTGGACATAGATATAAAATTAAAATTACAAGATTTTTTAATTTTATGAAACATCTGTATCATCTATCGTATATTTCGAGCTACTGATATTTCAGGAATTTCAACGTAATATCATCTGATTTGCCAAGATATTAATAGATTTATGAAGGGAATTATAGTTGATTTTAATTAGCTTTCTCGGCTATAACTTTTTTATATCTTATTAGCTTCCGTACATCCTTGTCACCTACTGCTTATAATTCTTTTATGGCTTCATGAGTTTGACGTTATTTTTTCCTTATACCAGAAGGGTAACACCGCTGTTTTTGTCAGGACGTGGCAAGGCCAAATGGTATATCATCACCCTATCTATTTGATTTGTTTCTAGAAGAAGTGCTAATATATTACTTGTGAAACATGTAAACAAAATAGTAGATACGAGTCCTTACTCTTATATGAGAAATAGCTAAAGTTTTACTCTTCAAATGCGTAAATACAGTCGTTGATCTAACCCTTACTCTTATTACGTGGTATTTGATACTCAACGTCATGACAATGGTTAAACGGTTCCTTTTGTGGTTTGTTGTTGTCGTTATTTATTGTCGTTAAAGTTTCAAATGTCACATACTTACATTTTACTCAAATTTCCAAATGGGGGTGACTACGGAAGATCTTTTTGATGTATAGGATAATTACACCCCATTAGCTTTCACGTTACTCTCAGGGGGTGCCATTAAAATAACGGATTGTGGTATAAATAGCAGCAACGATGCGACCGCACATACATAATGCTATTTAGGAAGATGAATTATGTATCTTGTATCTTTGTAGTCAGTGCTAGTTATGATGCTTTTGTTACGGCATGTGTCATGGGTTTTGAAAACCACATTTAATTTTTTTGTGTGTGAAGAAAGTAGCAAATGAGTGTGTAGCCCACCTGATGGTAAGCGGCCACTGCCGCCGCGAACATCTGTAATTAACCCCAGATACGATCATAGTCTTACAATTGAGTCAGCCGCAAATGCGTTGCTACGCCTGTGGACCAAGTTGGCACGTATTGAATAAGTATGTTTCCCTTACCACACGCTTTAAATCAGAACATAGTAACACTTATAATATGTGTGTCGGCGGTGTCCCTGTGTCACGCAGGTCGTCGGTAAAACCTTGTGGCCCTATTTTATTCGTCGCAATATTATACTCGTATATAGTCTTTGTCAAAGCCTCATGTCAACTGTTAAGCGAATGCTTGACGGCTTAAAGCCTGACCTGACATTCCCTGAAGCTATAATGAGTTCGGGAACTTAGTTTGTATTGTTTCACTTAGGATTTAACACAAATCGCTATTGGTAAGTAGTACGAAAGTAAGCCTAAGAAGTATTTGGTATTTTAATAATAACGGTATTTGGTATAATGACAATCCTTTCTAGGCATTACTGCATAACTGTATTCCACTATTTGTAATTATTTGTTTCAATATATCAATAAAAAATATCTTTATGAAAAATCATGGCTCTAAAATAATTACACAACCACAGGATAATACAAAGCTTAAGAAAAAAGTCATAAATAGCTCAAGTCTAATTGCTATAATTTCATAATTTTAATAAAAATATTCTCGTAAATCTATAAAAATCTTCAATTCGTTTAAGAAATTTTCCGTTGGGATGCTATACAGTGATTGATTGAGATTTTACAAGATTAGTTGAACTCAGGGTCGTTTAATGAAGAAAAACGAGAGAATACGCTATAATCGGCTTCTTGGTAATTATTGACCTCTTTCGCTTCAGTTTACCTTTGTAAGATCACGAGATTTCTGTATAAGACAATCTTTGAAGAATTCTTAAAGGGCAGGAAATTAAAAGATAAAATGCGACGGAAATGGTCACAGAATTTGGAAGAAATGTGCCTTAATTGGCATGTTTTTCGCTTGGAGGTCCTTTATGACTTTTGATGAAATTTTAGACGGGTAATTAATTTTTTGAATTTAATTTAGTTGAAATTGTAGGATAGGACGACATTAAATTTTAAAAGCTTTTTAGTAAGATTTTTCCAGAAAACCCTTGCAGCTCATACATGTTGGAGCATTCACCATATCAATCGCGTATCAAAATTATTTGTGTGCCAATTTTCAGCTTAATCTGTTGATGTTACCTACTTCTAAATTCATTCATTTAGTTAGAGTTAAAAATAAGAAAACTTTTAACATTTTGTTTTGCTCATATGATACTGTTTCATAATGATATTTTCATGATAATACATCGATTGTCTTCCCAAATTACAGGACAGGTAAGGCTTAACAAGTCACGATTGACGTTACCTTTGTCAAACCCTTGACAAACCACGGATATAAGCATCCGACCAAATTTACTTTTGTTTAAAGATAATAATTTTAAAGAGAGTTTTACGTGGGTTTTAAAATATATTATGTTTTTATATCTAAAACTATGGGAATTTTGGTTCTTAAGGGACAATGATGACTTTATTATGAACTTTTCGAGATGCATTCAACCATAGATGTAGGATCCTACTAACGGAGGCATTCAACTGACTTATTAAAACTCAATTAACTAAATATGTCCTTTGAGAACGTTTTAAAAGAACTGTTATGAGTGAAATTTTCCATAGATTCGTCAATTTTTTGTTGTCTTTTTTGCAAGTGCATAACAAATACTTAATACCTAGCAAATACCAAGCAAGGTGCTCTGGTTTCTTTGGAGAAATCTGACCTCATATCTCAAATCTCTTGATCTCGGCCTCTCAGAGTTCCAACCACAAGACTGGCATTCCATGCTAATATAGCAACTTATTAAAATGTTACATTTAAACAACATTACGCTCTAATTACATCTCATTGAAATTTCATGAAAGTCCGTCACGTACTTCCTATGTTATTAGATTAAGCTGCTTGCGTGCGGCGTTCCAATTATCTTCCCGGGTAAAGTCATGTAAGACTCATATTTTATTTCAAGAAGGTTACAAAAATGTCCATGTCCCGGTGAGAATACATATTTTTAGAGATTTTTTTGTTTCCTTGAAATAGCAAACGCTCTACTTGATTTTTATTGCCGCAACCCTTTTTATGTCCTACTGCTAGGCACAAGTCTTCTCCCAAAACTGAGAGACTTGGAGCGTACTCCACCACGCTGCTCATGCGTGTTGGTGGAGGATCTACTTGTCTAGTCTTTTTGTTTGATCTAGTAAGTGATTATTGCCGCCGGTGGACATTTGCAACCAGGTCTATATCAAATCTAGTCTTAGAGCCGATTGCTGATGGTTGCTACTACTGAAGATTAAAATAGTTGTCTCAAAACGCAAAAACTTCTTCATACTAGAAAACTACTAGAAGATACTAATTCCAACGTATTTCAAATGTTGGGATATTGGTGGTTATGTTTCAGGTACTTTATGAATTATGCTTTGCACGATACGCACAGCAGTGGGACATAAAAACATTTGAAATCAGAAACTCGCTTCCTAAATATGTCAATAAAAATATCGAATAATGCACACGGTATTTTATTACACGAGAGATGAAAGGCTGAATAAATAAAATGTTATGATACCGTGAACAAGACATCCGCCTTTGACAAAAAGTAATACAGATATTTTCATATATATTACATTTTCAACCAGTGAGGCCATAATGTAATTTCAGATGATATGTTATAATTTCGTCAGCGATGAAAGCAAAACATTAAAATGTTTTTATTGCACGTAGATTTGAACTAGAATATACACAGTCAGTTGCTAGGCATACTAACTGGCAAAATATTCAGATGCTCAACGAATTTGTTTCCCTTTGTATAACAGCCTGGAGTGAGGACCATAATGATTCTAATAGATCTATCGTTTAATATATCTACTGATTTTCTTTTTGAAGGTTTCTTGTCACAATATATTTGAGGTGATCATCTTTGTGCATCTTCACATCAGGAGTGCCAACGCATCTACGAGTATGATCGGCTTGATCTATACGATCCTGTACTCTTAGTACGAGTTTGTTTGCTTGATATGATCTCAACTTACGTTTACGCTCTTTTTTTCTATAGTAAAATTTTAGTACCTAAATGGTCAGCTAGGAGCGCTGCATGTAGATGTATGGGTCCAAACGTTAACGAGGAACGTTTTACTAAGTGTAATAAACTCGTAATCGGGGTACTGGTCACATATGTTCATGACCGGGCATGGCCACTTGCTATCGAGCTCGTTTGCCACTTCTTTTCTAAAAAAAATCTACTATAAAAAGTCAGTCAAAAAGTCAGTTTTACATGTGTGTGAGGACATTTATAGTATCATTAATTGTATTTATAATATTGGTATGTATTAAATATTATGCTAAATTTTGCACACCCAGTGTGGTAGAACATAAGGACCCCTAATTTTAAGACCTTGATAATTACTATGTTCTGGCAAATAAATGTTTTGATTTGATTTGATTTGATTTGTCATGTTGCATGACTGGATAAAGACTACCGGCTACCGACTAGTTTTTTAAAATAGTAGATTTAGGAGGAAAGCTCAGTAAGCGACCAAATGTGTAAATGCATGAAGAGTATGCTTCGGGGCTCTGGATTCAGGAAGAAAAGAACAACATCGTCGAAATCTGATGGATAAAAGCGAAAAAACTGAACCGGTTCTCTATGATCTAGATATTTAAGTAGCACTCTAAGGTTTAACAGCTTTGTACACAAAAACGTTTTGTCGATAAGATATGAGCGCAGACAAAAATGTGATGACGGCACCGCATTGTCGGAAAGTAAATTTGAATTTTTGCGTGTTTGAATACAACCGAAAATTCTTAATGGAGTTTGTGAATGAATTTTGGGCAAATATTTTGAATTGTACCTATCTTTACACGCAGCTTAAATATCATGTTACAAATATTTTGAAGCTATGCCGTATCCCCGTATCCCCCCCCTTCACCAACACCCATTGGAGCAGCGTGGTGGAGTACGCTCCAAACCTCTCTCAGTTGTGGGAGAAGACTCGTGCCCAGTAGGACATAAAAAAGAGTTGCGGCATTGGAAATGTGATTCATTGAGTACAGATAATATGATGTGATCGAAACAATGGAAAATAGATTTAAATAAAATATATCTTTATATACAAAAAAATCTAAGGACACTTTACAGGATCTTTTCCTGACACTGTTGAGAGTAATATTAAAAAAACTAATTACGCTTTTCTTTGTGTACCTATGTTTTTAAACATTTATTAAACATTTAACATTCCTGTGTTATCTTTCGTTGTTAACAAAAATATAAAACTTGGTTACGTTATTATTTATCTACGTAGCTTTATTTTATTAAAAAAATGAGAAATCTTCAGCATTTTTAAATTGTGTTGAATATACGAATTTTATGTGTGTCATACATATTTTGTGAAATTCTTAAACTCTCATTGTTCAACATAAATGTGATCGCCTGCTTGTAGAAACGGTATTTGTAAAGCTCTGATGTGGTCTAATTTGGAACATAGGTGTGTAGGTTCGTAAATAACTTTGAAGTGGGTACTGCGAAGTTATTTATGACTTTAATGTTTGAAGATGTTTGTGGCATTAAGATGCAGATCGCTTTTCCTTTCTTAGATATATTACGCTTAGTTTAGTTACGTTATGTTCCCTACTAAACGTTGTTTGAAATCTGTTAAGAACTTACTGTTTGTTGAGAATGTAATGATTCTCTCTTAGGTTACTGTAGTTGTACCCCTTAAGGACTAATTTTCCAAAATCAATAATGCCACATACAAATGATTATTTGTGTTGGCTTCAAAATTGGCAGATTAAAAAAAAAACATAGGTACATTCCATTATTCATTAGCCCCTTAAGGGCGGAAATATCAAAAAACCTACCTTGGTAGGTGTCTACGTAATATTCCTAAAGATTATTTTGTCTGAATTACACGATTAGAATCATATAATTCAGACATAATATCATAGACAAGAAATAGTATGTCATTTATTCTGAAAGTATTTTTTCAGAAAACTCAAAACCATTGGCAACTCGGGAAGCCGTATAACGCAGTTAGCATCAGTTATTCTAGTTAATGTTCTCAGAATTTAGATTGCTTAAAATGAGTGTTTACGTGTTTCAACGTATCTAAAAGACAGGCAATTTTTCAGCTTCTCGATTTTGGCAGCCACAACTATTTCACGATGAGACCTGCATTATTCAAGACACCTTTGCGTTGGGACTTATTAATCTTCGCCATCTAGTTAGTTTATTTTCTTCGTGCGCAAAAACGCTATGCTATACTGAAAACTTAAATTATTTATTTGTTGTCTGTAATTGTATCATGTGTAACATTAGTTTTAAAGATCTATTTTTATTGACTTAGGGGAACTTAATGTTAGTTTATAAGAAACCTAATGTAAGAATTAAAAAATGCTCTTTCGTTGCAGACTTAATAAGACACGGTATTTGGTAACAAAATTGGCGAGCTTGTATTATCTTGACGCATAATCATAATCATAATTTGCACCCGTTAAATTACATAATATAAACCTTCCTCTTGAATCACTCTATCTATTAAAAAAAACCACATCAAAATCCGTTGCGTTGTTTTAAAGATCTAAGCATATATAGGGATAGCTAGCGGAAAACGACTTTGTTTTATACCTACTATGTATGTAGTGATAGTGATAAATATGAATGTGCACACATTTTTACGGAAATTGAAAAGCAAACATGCATGATGCATACCACCCATCTTCTGATTGAAATTCACAGCCGCTTTTGGATATACGTATTTAACTCAAAATAGAATTCGATTTCTACGATAATGTACGTTAGGAGTCTAGATGCGTGACAAACATTTTAAAATAAGAGTTATCTATACAAATAAATAAAATTGAAGTGTTTGTTTGTTATTTGAAAATAAAAACTTCTTACTTAATGCATATAAAAGTATACATGATACCTATAACAAAAATGCAATAATAAAAATGATTGTATGTCTGTGTCTGCTTGGCTGAAGTAATCTTCTAAACGGCTGGACCGTTTTTTACAGGACTTTCACTGGAATATATCTGAAAGTGTAAGGCGTAACATAGACTAATTAAATTTTTGAGAAGATCACTAGGGCTCGCTCTATGCGCTTACAGGCCCCTTCGCGGGACAGCGGGATTTCGGTTATGTTTAAATATGAATTCCTTTTAACTTTTTAAACGCAGATGAAACCGCGGGGATCAGCTAGTTCATTATAATATGAAATGTAAATAGCTATCTTAAATTTATAAAAGTCGGTAGGTGTGTCTTGCTCGTTATATTTCTGCTATATTTCCGACTGTTTGATGTTAATTTAT
>DWPV01004949.1:0-12968 GCA_018251915.1 Urbanus proteus proteus
CGCGGGTGTAACCGCAGGGATAAGCTAGTACAATATAAAGAGATACCCTTTCGATGCAGCTGTAAGCTGAAACTGCAGCCCATTGTGTAGATTGACTGCAGCCCTTTGTATCGCCGCCAACCGATGTTCACGTAATGAAATTGAAATCTAATCCCGCCTTTCAAACGATATCATATCGGGGATAATGGATGCCTGTTAGTGATATTGGTTTATAATACCTAAAGCCAAGATCAGACAGCTTTGTTACATATTAAAATTATTATAATGACTTAATATAATGATGTGATCAAAATGAATTCACGTTGATATTAAAATTGAAGACTCATGTGGCGGAACGATGATCATACCGGTCTGACTGCGGGTTCGATCCCCGGTCAGACAGATTTGTGAATGATGAATTTTGGTTATTGTTTCGAGTTCGGGTATTCGTGTAATAGTCTTTGTGTTTCCATGGAACCCACGACACAGGAAAAAGTCCAAGCGTGAGGGATGAGTGTAGAGTGTGATTTTTTAATTTTGTATAAATAACAACGTTTGTAAGGACGGATTTGATTGTGAGTGCATATTTATTTATGACCACACAAAAAATACTAAAATTATTTTGAATGAAATTTTGCACACGGATAAAAAAGACAGCTCTATAGAAATTTGACGGCGCAACAAAGGTTCTACCATGAACCTTCCACGGTTTGCAAAGATATGTAACCTGCGGGCCGGAAAAAGACAATCGTGGGCCGCGGGTTGTCGATATCTGATTTATCATACACGGCCGCACGGTATGATAAATCTGATGTTTTGCCACCGCCACACAGGTCCATTTAGGCATATGACGGATTTTGTTGATCCATCATCTGCCTGTGTAAATGAATGATGCATATCCGAGTGACATCTGCAATGTGAATGATTGATCATAAATACTTTTACTAGTCGTACTAGAAAAAACGAATATGTGTGTTAAAAATGATAAAGTTATTTCTCGCAGAAATTCGGATTTACTCGTAAATATATTTTTTTTTCCGTTAAACTGTTATTATGTCTATGAAATAGAATATTTACAGTAAACGTGAGCAATAAAGTTGTTGAGCGTTATAGATTTTTTTACTACTAATAGTACTAGTAAAAAAAAATTAGTAAGTTAAAGAGTGAGGTAAATGAGTTAAGTTGAATTTAATTGTAATATTAAAAACGCATTTATTATTACCCTAAATCGAATTTGATTTTTTAAAATATTTTGTAGGTATTTTCAATTTTTACCCAATCAAAGAATAAATGGCAAGGTAGCACACAAAATATTGAAATAACAAGTGTAGGATACCTACACCCATAATTCAAAACGAGTTGAAAATAATTGAAAATAATTTTATCGATTAGTACAAATCTAACGACATTCTAACGGCGTTAGACATCACATCTCATATCAACCAGTTTAAATAAATTTTCCGCTAAAAGATAGTCCATTTTCATTTCACTCGGCGCGTGTAATTTATTCACAGTACAAGCCTTGATTCAGAGCATTCAGTGCATACGTATTGATTTTCACCTGTAGCGTGCCTGGAAATAGCTCGCCCGGCCATCCGGGGCTCTACAGCTTTAAAGCGAAATAACGTATGTTTGCGTAACCTCAACTTTGCATCCGTGTCAACAATGATTCTGTATGTAGGGGTGACGGTTTGTAAGAATGTTGGAATGCTTGCTATTGCAGTTTATAGTTACTAGTTAACTAATACTTATACCAATACTTAAAGATAATAGTTACTAGTTAGTTACTAGAGTTAGTAGTTAGTTAGTTTTCTCTTAAAAAAGACGCTTTCTGCACATAGCCTCACAGTAGGTTTTTCTTCTGTGTCGTCACTGCTATGGACACACAAAGACGGATTCACAAACACTCAGTCCCAGAACAGAAATCTGAATACATCATTCAGATACCTGTCTGGCCGGGAATCGAACCCGGGACCCACTGCGCGTCCGACCGGCATGGTAACCGCACCGCCACGCGGGTCGTCGTACGTCGTTTGAAACTGGGCCTTTTACGCTGGGGGTCAGGGGTTCGAATTGTATATCTAGTTTTGTCAAAACTGTGTGTATTTTATTATCACTTGCTTTGACGGGCACCTAAAATATATGAGTAGTAAAAAACTATACGTGCCTGGTTTAAGTCTATCATCCGTACAAGAACAGCGTAGTGGACTATGGCCTAGTTTTGCGCATTTTCGAAAACGCGCATGAAATGTTTACTACTAGCGGTCACCCATCCACTTACCGACCACGCCCAATGTCGCTTAACTTTGTACATCGGGTAAGATCTATGCAATCCGCAGGGCTATGCGCGCTTCATTAACGTGTACGAGTACTTACTTGCGTCGATAGAATCATACGGTACTACACGTTACGATATATTCAGTATTTTGACTGCTATTTGCTGGTTTCAGACGAGTTGGGAGAGGCGAGGTATCCACTTACTCGGATTATTCCCCCTCGTTAGGATTCTGTTTTATTTGCAGCTCGTTTATATTTCATTTGCGCTTTTATTTAGTGGAATTATTTCAAGCTTATGTTACTTTTTCGTATTCATTGTATCAACTGATTTAATTATAATCAACCAGTTGATATAAAAATCGTAATACACGAGAATATGTGATCTTTTTACGTAACAATAAAATAAAATAAGCACAATAACTAAAATGTTAATAATTCTAAATCTCTTGCTTATAAAATTAAGAGCTAATAAATAAACGAGTTCCTTTAGAATAGTAAACTTCATTATAATTTAAATAAAATATGATCACAAACTTTCATTATAAGTTAAAACATGAACATTAACGCAATAACATTTACTTTTCTTTTATTTGATATTCCGTGCCCGCGTCGGTTGGTTTTTTGCATCATAATTGAATGAACCAATAATTTGACTAGCGGTGCACCCCACGCGGGGACTAACCTTGTTATAGACTTTCCGGTACTAAAAATCCTGTTACTGTACAGGCTTTTAGGTTTTTTACCGATACCTTCTAGTTCGCTTCCCTTTTAGTGTTTATTTTTAGCTACGTGTAGCGTAGCGTACTGGTAGCGTTTATTCGATTTTTTAAAATATTTTTTTATCTAAGATTGTAGCTGACGATCGTGCAGTCCACCTAATGCTGATCTGCAGTGACCATGGACGTTTGTAAAAACTTACTAACCTTTAGAAGAGAGGTTCTATCTCAATGTATAAACATATGCGGTGCTTGTCTCGAAGACACAGGAAAGTCGTCTCTTTACATATGTACATAACACGGTGCATTTTTTATTATTTATTTTCATTTGTGCAAAATGCATTGAAAATGCATCTCTTTTTAATTAACTAGTCGTTATTATAATAAAAATAATTCCATAGTTGTTTGTGATTTCAATGTTTACTCAATGTTTATAAAAGTATACACGATACCTGTCTGTCTGTTTGGCTGAGCTAATCTTCTAAACGACTGGACCGATTTTGATAGGACTTTCACTGGCAGGTAGCTGAAGATCAGCGTAAGGCGTAATATAGGCTACTTTAATTCTCGAAAAAAGCATAAGCGCAAACCGCGGGCATCAGCTAGTCAGTAATAATAATTTTACCTGTTGGCTGAATGCTCATGCTACGTAATACTGATGCCTACTACGCGCTACGTCCAGAGACTGCTACGTTGTATAGTTTACGTGTATAACGCTACGAGAGTACAGGAGGTCTACGTGTTGCGCTACGTGGATGAAGATTTGTAGCTATTGTGCTACGAGCTACGCAAGGCTAGTTCCCTTACCTACTGTGCAACAGATTACACGTTGTAGTAATGAAGGAAAGAAACTATACCAGCCATTCTCAAAGTGTGTTCAATGTAAGTGGAGCATTTACATTGCAAAGGGCACTTACATTGTAACATGATTAAATAAAATAAATAAATAAATAGCGCTTCACACTCATAGCCCCACACTAGGATTCCCTGTGTCGTGGGTGACATGGACAACACACAAGATAAGGACACACACCCAGACCAAGAACGGAGATTGAAACTCATCATTCAAATTTCCGCCTCGCTGGGAATCGAACCCGGAACCCTCGGATTAGCGGTCTGGCGTGTTAATCATTGCGCCATCCGTGTCGTCATTACATAAAGAATGCACGTAACATTTTCATTTATTTTGGGGCTCCGTCAAAAATTTCGCTTCTCAAAAGGGCCCCGCTAATTGGCACCATTTCAACCGGTCCTGTTCCTTCTGAACCTAACAGTTTACTACTATCAATTATTAAAAAAAATTAAATACATATATGCATAAAACCTCCTGCAATATCATTTGAATACGAAACTAAATTTCGCCACCATTTACGAAGTTATTATGTTTATGCGTGTAAGTCCGATTACTTTTATTTTTTCCTTTTTTTTGAGTTCCTTCTTTTTGTGAAAAAATCCGTACTCGTGACTTTGTTTCCAATAATCGGTATTTTTGTTTTATTATTATTATGTAAGTAAGATCAAAAAATATTCATATTTCATCAGTTAGTAAATTGCATAGTTATAAGTAAATATAATTCCAAAAAAACATAATGTACTTAAAAAATATACCGAGCAAAGCCCGGTCATTCAGGTACTAACTATTATGTAAGAACGATGTTATTAAAATACAAAAATAATAAATACAAAATTTTACTTCGACTTATTTGCACTTTATATGGGTGGCTGCCTCCCTTTGTACATCCATGCTGCGTGGAATTTCATTTAATTCGAATAAAATTTACAGAAATGCAAAGTCCATTGGAAACGTGTTAAGGGCAGCTCACCACCAAAGGCTTTGATAGTAATAAAAAGTTTATAGCCTCACCTTTCAATGTTTTGGATGTCACTATAATAACGCTTTTTATTATCATAAGATTTTCTCCTTTATCATGCACGTCATAGACACACACATAAACCGGTATGGAGACCGCTCCGCAACGCAAGACTTCAAACTACTTATTTCCACAGTGCCTACTTATGTATATCATGTATATGTATATCAATTGTACATCATTGATATAATGAGTGTTTTAACAAAATTTGCGCAACTATACAATCTATACGATTGAAGGAAGAAAAATAATCGAATGTATATAATTTAAAATATCTTATACCAAATGTTCTCCAACTTCATATGGTATTGTCTAGATACATGTCTGTGATACAGTGATTCCAGTAAATGACAAGAGTGATTAACATAACTTTTAACATTGAGAGGCAAATCTCAATGTTAAAAGTTATGTTACGCAGTTATTTGTGTTTTATTGTGATCAGCTTTATTCAGTTTTCCGTTCCTAAGCTTCATGCTATACCAGCTTATAAATTTCCACTTATATCAATTGCTATACCGTTGTTATAAATAAAAATATAATACATAATTCGATGCGTTTTCACTCTATCATCAGTCTACAATCTGGCATATTAGCTTAGCTGTCACTATAGAACAGGCTTTACCAAAATTATCATGCGCTTCGGTTTCAAATAAACTGATGCACGGAAACATTTCTGCAGCTTTTGTTTACCGGGAATTACGCCGTTTTCAATATTCTGGTTCCCAGACATTCCCGTAATATCATATTGGAAAATGAATCCTCTGAAATTCATTTACAATTTTGGGTAGCTTTGAATTTTGCGGTATTGTTCGATCATATTGAGATAGTTCATTAAAATTTTCATAATTGTTCACCAATGAGTATGTATGAGTATTGCGGAGGTAACACATATTGTTCTGCTAATTAACACGTTATAAAATTTTGTATCGAGATTTTTGGTGTGAAATGTGCCATGTAATGTCGGTTTTGGAAATTCACTACCTTTCTTCCCGTCGATTGCATTAAAGGACTGAGGCACAAAATCCAAGAGGTGCATTAAGGTAGGCTTATCAGAGGCTTTTCAACAAAGTATCAACGCACCTGTCGACTTTACATAGATCTTTTATCTTATCTGGGTTTGACTACAGATATCCATGTGCATCAGTGGCCACTTAGGTGAACGAATCATAAAACCTAATATAGATGCTTGAATATTATAGTGTAAGCTTTGTTACTGTACACGGGCAGGAAGTACACTTATATAGTTAAATAGGTAGACGGGTGATGTTTTTCCATCAGAAAGGTAAGAAATGTGATACAATGTACTAAGATCGTAATTAAGCGCTTCGTGGAGCACAGCGGATGTTTGTCACGGGATAATTAGAGCTATTTTCACGTTTCCCTTTCCTGTTTGTTGACCGAAAAGGTATTTGTTTTTTTGTTATCTGATTTATACATGATCTTTGTCAATTTATTGGTGGCCCACGTTTGGGCAAGTTGGGAGGGGATTTTGCTATATTATAAGATGTTGGTTAATTGCAAATTAATTTAAACCTTTAACATTTTTTAAGAACTCTAAAGGTCTTCGCACATTACCCCGACTCAAGGCCGACTGAATTACAACTCACCTCCCAGTATAGGACTGCAATGTAAACTTTAAATTACTTAAGAGTGAATTTATCAACTTGTAAGTTAAACAAGTCGTAGTTCCACAGTAGCATCACCGTTACAACTTTTTCTGCCTAATAAAGGTTCTTAAGTAACATAACATAAAGCTTATCTTTCAATGCCATGGTGGTTTGAGTTGAGTTGGAGTCGAGTTGGCGTTGAGTCGGGGTTAATCTGCGAAGACCTTTATGCGTGTATATTTCACGATATTTTTGCTAACACAGTTGTAGCGATTATATTATCTACCTAATAAAGTCCATCATATTTGGATCGAACCAATACGAAGTAACTGACATGTGTCTGTTCGACTATAATAGGTTCCAATGATTCGGTGTCTTGCTCGATACTTGCATATTTAATTAGATAATTATTCATTAATATAGTTCTTTACAGGTAGGTACTGTACCGTCATATTTGTTTTTTCATATTCTACTGTATATATTCCATGAAACAACAATTACAGAATTCTTGAGGTATTTTAACAAAAATTAAAATTTCAAATCATTTTATTTGCTTATACACGATTATTTTTCTTAATGCGTGTTTTATAACTATAATACAGTGATGTCTACTTGCATGTCTACTTGTCTAAGCATGGAGTCCACCTGACAATAAGTGGCCACTGCCGCTCATGGACATTTGTAATCAACCCCAGATAAGATCAAGGTCCTGCCTGAGGTTGACCACAAATGCGATGCTACCGCTAAGGATTGAGCTGGAACGTCTCGGATAAGTATGTCTCCCTTACAACACCATGATAATGAGTTATCTTACAAGTTTATTTCTTAAATTAAAAGCAAATTCATAATATAAATCTATCTTTACGTAATATACTGATTCCTGGTAGAAAATTTCATATTCCTAGACTAAGTTTGAATAATGCGCTGTTTATGTTTTAGAACTATTTCATTACAGTTTGCAAGCTTCCTAGATTGTAAGAAATGTACACACTGCCCATAATTCCTCAGGTAACGTTTCCAGCATATATTTCCTGTTTAAATTCCCTCGCGGTGGTTGCGTTTATTCATTACGTTAAGCGCTTTAAGTGACTAACTACTAAAGGTAAAGATAAATAACTTTATGGCGATCTATAAATACTCGTATATAATATTATTTTTATTTTATGCCCCTCTCGCTGTGTTTAGTGGCAGATACTTATTTTTTGCTTATCAGAGCATGTTTTGCTATAATATATTTAGGGTTGATTACAAATATCCATGGATGGCAGTGGCCACTAACCATCGCATGAGCTGCATGCTCGTTTGCTACTTTCATCCATAAGAAATATAAAAAATACTAGGTGTTTTATTAGGTTCAACATTCAACGTAACACAGTATCTAACTGTGTTACGTTGAATGTTGACGCAATATTGGATAAAATACAATGTTACGTGACGTTTACTTAGAATACAGTCACTGTCTCTTTTCCTATAGATATCTAAAGATAGATATCTCTTTTCATATAGATATCTATAGGAAAGGAGACACTGATTGTATTCTAGGCAATTAAAGATTTTTACCAGCTGATCAGGAACAGCGTCGAAGTCACTTCAGCTCAGCTCGATGACTCAGGCGATACTCAAGTGCAAGGTATTTCTTCGTCGTGCAGGCGTGACTCCTCAACTCGACCATATCGTCGCCCGAAGATCATTTTGTATGTGTGTTTACAAAGTCAGAATATTTGCCAGTATGTTTTCAACAACGGAAAACGGTTATGACGTGTATTGTCTTTATATAATTAATTGTGTAGCTTATGTTAAGGTTGTTGACAGGACTCACAACATAGAATAAAACAAAGTCGATTTCCGCTGTCTGCCCCTGTATATGCTAAGGTAGATCTTAAAAAGTACAAATAAATTGATTCAAGAGGAAGGTTTATATGAAATTAAGCGTGCAAAGCCGCGGGCAAATGCTAGTAAAGAATTATTTATTATGTTTAATAGTGCTTTGCCACCGCATCTTTTTGTACTTTGTGTTGTGTGTTACGGGTATTATAACTTAATCATCCATTTCCTTTTTTATAAAAACAAGAATCAAAAGAGCTTCGTGCATATATGCTGTTTGACGACCCGGATGGCGCAATGGTTAACACGCCGGACCGCTAATCCGAGGGGTTCGATTCCCAGCGAGGCGGAAATTTGAATGATGAGTTTAAATTTCTGTTCTTGGTCTGGGTATGTGTCCTTGTCTTGTGTGTTGTCCATGGCACCTACGACACAGGGAACCCTAGTTTGGGGCTATGAGTGTGAAGCGTTATTTATTTATTTATAAGAACAGACAACGAAAAGCAACTTTGTTTTATACTATGTAGTGATAATGATTATGTAACTAAAAACAATCACATCAACCCACATATTGTCCCATTCTATTTCCCAGAAAGGACGTGAACTGATTCCAAAAAGCAGTATAACTTTTGTTTTATGTAAATAGGTTTAATTGTTTAAGGAAAATGCTGTTACAGGTACAAGTGTTCGAGCTTTAGTAATATTCAGATGACGTGTAGCTCACGACCGGCTATTCAAACATGGAACACGCAACGATTTCTCGACGGATATTTGAGGACCAAATAAGTATGAGGTCTTTTATTTTTATTTAATATGACTAGGCAATATAGCAAGAGATAATAATAAATAACTTTACCCGACTGTAATTACTATACTCTACTTAAGTTATATTTTAACTTAAATTCCTGACTACTAAGTAATAATAGCAGGATAAAACATAGCATTTGGTGTCTAAAACATTATTTTTATTAGCGTCTTTTTAAACTTTTTCAACTGTTTTACAATAAGTATTAAGGGGCAAAAAAGTATTTTTAAGGGTTGACAGCAATTACAAATACATATCCGCTGTTATTATTATTAGCAATTCACTTTGTTAGTATAAAAAGAGAGACGGGACTATTAATATTAACTTCCGTCTTGCTTGAGTTTCTCACAACACCTTTGAGTTTACATTAGGTAGGTAATCAAGCAATTAGCTTCTTACATAGAGACAATGTTACTCGAAAGTCTCCTGTAACCTGCATTAAAGATATGTAATGTGGTCCATGCTAGACATTTGTTTACTAAAGAGTGACAATAGAGATAAATCAGTACAAAAAATATTTTTAATCTTTGACATTATGACTATGATACTTTATTCTCTCTTAAAGTGTAACACCGGTCGTAAATTGCTCGTTCGCGTTCGAGACGACCACAATACGAAGCCTTTCTGAGGCGTGGAGTTAACACAAAATTGTATTTTAAAGTGTATAATTATTAAATTATTATATGTTTGCTTTGTTTCCGCTTAAATTAAAATGTCCCTCCACTATCTTTTTAAAATAAAATAAAATTAATTGTTAAATAATAATTAAAAAAAAAAATAAGAGGAATACGGCATTTACGGTTGTTCTTATAATTATAAACATTTGATGTCTTAATTTGTTCAATTGACTGAAAGACATAAAATGCGATTTGACCTCAATATCGTCATATATATGTATGAATCTGTTTGACAAAAGTACTCCCATGTAAATCAGAAATACATGTAATATAACTTCATTGCGAATAATAAATAAAACTCATTTATATTTATAAATTATAAATATTGCTCTACAAAATAAATTAACGTAGGCTTCAAGGTTGTACCTTGATGGCCACTTTAAGAACCTATAAATATCAACACACCTGTCATGTCTTACAAGGGGAGCACGTGTAATGGAAGACGCTCGCTTGATTGATGAGCGTCTTGGGCGGAGATTGTATCTCCGACGTCGCTAAAGTTCATAGATGGCATACATTTGAAGCAATTGTGGCGACTTTCCACAAGTTGTAAAGAGATGGCGCCACTAGTATTCTTGAATCTCGCTAACGATTTTTTTATTATATGTATTCATTTATGCTACTTACTCACTTAACTGATGAACGTCTCAGGCGGAGATTGTATCTCCAACGACGTTTAAGGTCATTTAAGGCATGCTAATATGTAAGGTTAGGTTAGACTTAGGCCCATGATCGACTGAAATGAAACATTTGTCTTAGCATCGATTAACCAACTCGTAATGTTTAAAATAAGAACGAGTCAAAAATAAGTCCTAAAACATCTTGGAAAGCGTCTAACAATTTCCTAACGGTATTGTCTAACAATTGTCGGCGAGGATTACAAACTCATTCCGCGATTCGCCGATAAGTGTTCGCGATTTAATGGGAAATAAAATCTCATTCGCAGCGTAATCTCCAGAGGCAGAACTGCTGAGTGGAAAAGAATAAGCTTGTACAGGAATTTTTCTATGTAACTTTGCTGTAATTAAACATTTTCTGCTTTTTTATATGATCGAAGTAGCAAACGAGCATGCAGTCGACCTAATAGCCAGTGGCCACTGCCACCCATGGATATCTGTAATCAACCCCAGATAAAATCAAGGTCCTACCTAAGGTTGACCACAGATGTGTTGCTACCCCTGAGGACTGAGCTGGAGCTGAAGCTGAGCCACGGATAGGTATGTCTCTCTTACCACACCCTTCAGACCAGAACACAGCAGCAGAACAGTCAAGCTACATAGTTCTACCACCTTTAATTAGCTGAGGACACGGCTGTAGCAACGTTTCTTTTGCTTAAATTCCGCCAATGCAATGCTACACCTGAGACGTATTTTACAACTATGATTAATAATTACCAATACGCTTAGTACCAAAATCAAGAAGGATTGCTTGTAGTCCATTACAGATGCCTTTGAAAATTAGATTGGAATGTCTAAAGCGTCCAACAAGAAATCTATAGTAATCACTACTGTCATAGTCACCTACTTATGGTCTACTGTAAAAAGTTTACAACTGTTTAATTTAAAAAATCTTACTATTACTATTAAATGTTTTTAATTCTAAAACGCAAAAAAGCACAGTTAATTAAATGATATAAAACTCACTTGGAGACAGTTTCCTTTTATTTATTTTATCAGAAATATATACTTGAAATATTCTATATTTCCAATTCGCTATCAACAGAGGAATTTAATAAATTCTTCCAATATCTTCTTTCGTATACGTTATTAAATTTTAACTCAATCCCGAGAAGCTCAACTGTCGACTGATTTAAGCGTAATTACAAAAGGAACAAGACTTTATAATAAAAATATTTGAAGCGATTTGTTATCTGGAGTGTCTGGACCGTATGTGAACAAAGTTATAGAGTAAAGAAGTGATAGAGAAGACTACCATTGAAATATACAAACCGTCAGGGGTGAAAAACGGGAACCCATTACTAGACTTCACTATTTATCTCAGCTAGATTTAAATATTAAGACAATCGATAAAATTTAGAAAACGTACAAGCGATAATAAGCGACAGTCCGTATCAGTGACCGTTGCCGGCGGCCACCAATAGCCGTCTTCAATGAGTGGTCAGCGATGCCCGGGGACGTCGACATGTGGCTGTCGCTAATCACAGCTCGCGACAGCTTGCAACTGTCGTCGACGGGCGACAGTTGTCACCAGTGATAGTCTTTAGCTGAAGAAAGACGGTGACGCAGTTAGCAACGCGCGTTGACTATTGGCGGTGGTCGCTGGCCTCAGCTTTTGCTTGTACCGTAATATGAAATACGCATATGCGTTCAAAAGTTTTCATTGCCACATATCATCAAAAAATCACTGCTAAGTTGTTGTATGATCTGATCGCTTTTAGGTTTCTACTCTATAAAGCGAGATGAGCGATAAACAATAAGCCATTTCTGAATATCCCAACTCTATAGAGCTGAGAGAGTGCAGACTGCCGGTAATTGATCGATAGCGCGATTAGTTACTCGCAGACTACACGCGAGGGCATCTACTCTTTCACTGCGCCAGTGCACGATGTATTGTATTTTTGTCTTTATATTTAGTATACAGGATGTTCTGCAAATAGAGAATAAAGTGGCCCCGTGTTGGTCATACTATGGCCTATCATTCCTATCAACCTACGAAGGATTTGGTAAAATCTCTTATAGTTTATGAGCTTGATATGAGTTAGGTTCCTACACTTCATGCCCTTTGTTGTTCTTTCAATAGTGACTGACGCAATTTTTTGTAAATTATTTTTTACATAAAATAATATAAAAAATCTAAATCCCGTACCGTATGTGTAATTTTATAAAATTACAAATACTAATAATATTAATTACATTACTAAAAAACGTTACGGCTTCATGGTTATGCATTATTTACAAGACACTATGTATAATACCTATACTATATGCACAAATATTTTCAGCGCCATCTCTTATCGCATTTGGAGACAAAAGCATTGTGGTGAACATAGTTTGAGCTCTCCTAGGACACCTCTTTGAATAGATTTGCATGTATCTTGCTGTATCACCCAGTAGGGGTTTAGGACAACATGCCAATCTTAATGGAGTATTTGCCTTATTTGTATACTGAGTAAAGTGGAGTTTCTTGCGCCGCCTCTTCTCCATAACGAATAAACCTTCCGAGGCGGTGGTAGAGTTTTGACGTTCAAAAAG
>DWPV01004950.1:0-12968 GCA_018251915.1 Urbanus proteus proteus
AAAATTGATTTTAATTATTTTTTACTTTTTTGTGACTAGGAAGTCGGTTTTATTTTTTTGTTAAAAGTTAATTTATCACGATAAAAATCCCCTGGAATTTTTGGGAACTAATAAGGTATTTGACAGGTTTTAGGAAAATAGCTCAAATTGTTCGTTATATCATGATACATTTGTGGTTTAATTGAATCTTTATGAATTTCTCTATTTAATACAAAAATCGTCATCAAAGTTTAAATATTTGAAATTGCCGCCAAAACGCTAAGTCACGCGATTCATGAGTTATACTGTCAGGTGACGTCACCGGCCAGCGTACAAGGTCGGCATATATACGACTGACGTTTACTTTCTACTGGCATATGACGTCAGTTTTGATTCAGCCAATACTGTGCGTTTTCAATCACGTGATAAGTATGGAAATTTAATTATTTTATAATTGATTTATTGAAAAGATCAAATGGATTTTAAAATAATTTGTCTTAGTGTGCTTACGAAAATAGTTACTTTTAAGATAACAATCGTTTGATCGATATTTCCATCGTAATCAAATACCCTATTATACAGTACATAGCTGCATACAAATGCAAATATAGTGTAATTCAACTAGGTTTTTAAGATTGAAGTAGTCTACCATGTTTACCTCATGGTATGTTATCATGAAGACCTCTAATAGATCCCAGCTTGAAATCCTACCTCAGACAGGCCTTACGTGAATATTTCCTGGGGACTATGTTGGAATTGCGCGTAAAAGTGTTTTGCTATTTATTTGAATGCCACTTTATCGGAATTTTAATACTACATAGATTGCATCAGCGTTTAACGCTGCAGTTACAACATAAAAATAAGGTAATCACCTAATTATGAATGTATTTTTATTTTTGATAAATTATTCAATTGGATTCTTATAGATTCCGATAAGACTAAATTAATTACAACGCAACTTGTGCTAGGACATAAAGTTCTTTGAATCCCGGTAAAAAGTGCCTTCGGAATAATTTACGATGTTCTTTCATAGTGCACGCGAACCAAGTTGTGGGTGGAGACTAGTAATAAATAATAACGATTTCTATGTGTACGGGTGCTATGGACATACACAAAGACATACATACATACACATACTGAACATAAGTCTTAATTGAATGAAATGTCTACTTTTTCAAGAATCTAACTTCGGACTCTTTGTCAGACCGGTTAGGTGAAAAACAATAATTAACGAGGGGATTTAATAATTAATTAAACTTTAAAAGTGCTTTATATGTCATACAAAACCACAATATTCCACTGAAATGTGAAATTAGGTTAAGTATATATTAATATAAAGTATGTAAATATAAAAATCATAAACATTCTCATAAATCTCCGAAACTGTGGCCAACATAGCTTCCTATAGGTAATTCAGTGATACAATGCTCACACCATCTCAAAACTCCTTCTAGGGCACTTTACGATCCGAAAGTTGATAAGAAAAAATCACAATTTTCACTCAACAATATATATAAGCTAGTTACAAAAGGAACCGATCTAATTTTTCTACAGAATTATGGTCAATGTCTCCCCATAGCTAATTCCGTGACACAGCCGTCACTCCTAATCGCCTTCCAGGGCACTTTGCGAACTGTTTAAACTCGCAACTGGATCAACGGTAACCTATTTATTCCGGAATGGAAGACTTCCAGCGGCTTGCGGCTGCGATACGCGGCTAGTATAATAAAATAACACAATAATAAACAATTACAGGGCATATTGTTTTATAAAACAATTTTATCTCAAAGAGGACTAATATTCCCAAATGATTTAATGAATGAAAAATAATGAGTTTTGGATGGCTTATTTAATTTATAAGTATTACTTTATTAATTATACTAGTTTATTTTTAGGTTCATTGTAAAATTTAATTTAATTTTAATTTTAATTTTGAAGTCAATAGAAGTTGTTTTAAATTATGAAAAATAAGATGTAGAAGGAGTACAACTATTACTATCAAAACCACTTTCATTAATTTTTAATTTAAGTGAAAAATAAGAAGCAGAAGAAATACAACTATTATTATCAAAACCAAAGCAATTGGAAAATTAATTTATAATAGGAATTTTCACGTTAAAAACAGTATTTAACGATAAAAATACTTTTATGCCCAAAACTTGAATTAAATAATAAATGCAGCCATGCAAGAAAGTATTTGGCCGCAAAGCCGCAAGTGACGCAACGCAATCTCGTAACGCAAGCCGCAGCGGCCAGGAATCAAATATATTCCCGGTCGTCAGCCGCTTGCCAGTCGCCCCGTTTTATTTGCAACTCTGAATTGCCTTTAAGAAACTTATTTTCTACACTTTATCCCAGTTAACTGTGTTGAATTATTTCTCGTCATGAAATAAGTTGTTATTTTAGGGTGAAAACAGTATTTATGAGGATAATATTTAACAATGCTTTTTCTTATAATTTTATATATTATTAAAGCGTCTTTATTCTAATAAAATCTTTATTTTTTTTCTTTATTTTAATAAAGTCTTCTATTATTTTAATAAAGTCGTCTATTTATTATTATTATTAATAAAAATTCTGATTGAATAACGGGATCGCAAACCTTATTTTGTTTTCAAAGACGTCGTCAAAATGTTATTAAAGAGTAACTCAAAGACACTTCCTACACACATAGCCCCATAGTAGGATTTTCTCATGTGTCGTGGGTGCCATAGACACGCAAAGACGATAAACAAACACCCAGACCCACAAAAATCTATATTCATCATCAACATCTGTCTGGCCGGGAATTGAACCTGGGACTCCGCGGAGCGTCGAACCGGTATAGTGACCGCTCCACAACATGAGTCGTCAAATAACAGGAAGACTACAAAAATGTAGCAAAGCCACTCACGGAGATCCAATCACTCACAGTTCATCCCAATGTTACAGGAAACAACCATCTCATACATACAACAGGAGCAATAACATTGACACTACATTCAAACAATCCGGCTAATACGTTTAGTGGCCCAATCTCCGACCCGGGCATACGCTCCTCACCTCATGAAAATGTATCAGAAAAATCAAGTAGCCCACCTCCGCTTAGGGTGCGGTCCAAGGTGTAAGATTTTGTTATGTTTTATTCAAAATAATACAAAATAATTTAGCTTTTATAGGAAATAATTTTGCTTGTTGAAAGCAAATGTGTAGCTTTTTAAATAATATAACGGTCAGCGATATAAAAAGTTTGTTCAAAAGTTATTATTTAAAAGTATACTCAGAATTAATTTTCAACAGATTATTGAACTGATCATTTACAGGTAATACCATAATTGTACTGATATATTAAATATCTAGTTTGATAAATATACATAGTAACTAAGCAGACATTTAAGGATAAGAACGTGTTAACATGTTTAATACACTTGTATTCACGTGATAATGCATGCGTTAATCGTAAATAGATATTTCGTCGTCACCGATATTTAATTATCAGACTCAAATTCATATTATTTTTTTAAATAGAAATCGTTACAGACTAGACTAAGTAATAGGGTTCCGTTTTCACCCTTTAGGTACGGAACTCTAAAAATTTATCCAGACATGACATACAATGGTAATTATGTAGCGACATTAAAACGGTTTTATGTGTTATGGAGTTTCTTGCGCCGCTTCCGCAGAAGTTGTAGAGAAAAAAAATATTATTGACGTTCAAAAAGAATTCTTGTAAATAATCTACTTTAAATAAAATATTTGTGATTTCGATTTTTTGTTTCGTCTTTCTCTTGTCACTTGGACCTAAACCACCGTCATAAATATTCAGCGAGGAGCGAAGATCTCTTATTAATGAAAAAGGGTCACGAGGTATTTTAATTCAACTACGTGTTAAGGATTTTGGTGGGTTAGCACGTGCTTCTGTTAGGTTTGGGTCGGAATTTTGGGTCCAACACCATGTACTATGGTGTATAATTAATGTTCATATAGAAACAAAACTATAATAAGCATTCCAATTTAAGCCGTAGCTATACTGGAAAGGAACCAACATGCACGGCAAGCGCGGTGACTATTCGGAGTCACCCCGATCAGTATGAATAGTTAGAACAATTAAATTTGTGTACATATACATATGTATGTATTATGATTTATGTATACATTTTGCTTGTAACTATTAATAAATTCTACATACTAAAAAAATATTATTTCTATTTTATTAAAATTTTTGTTCGTTCATTTACAGTCAATCAACACGAAGATACCACGGCCGCAAGTAAAAGAAAGCTTCGCCGGAAAGTAAAAGAAGCCATCTCACCATCTCAGTCTTTAATAGCGACAAGGACCCCTTATGGATTCATGTACGGTAATTAAAAGTAACATATATTACGAGCAGTTACAACTTTACGAAGATCAGAAAATAGACAAATATTTTACTTTGAACTAATCTTACTAAAGTAGATCTATTCTATTTGAATGAACAAATACGCATGTCGTGGATCATTGACTGAGGTACTAAAACGGTGCCAAGGAACCGTGTTTATATAAATTTCCTTAAGACGAAATACTAAGAACCTATTACAGTTAGAGCCAGCCTCTCACCACAAAGGGATTACACCGACGAAATAATTTCCTCATGGCTACGCTTAAGATGTATTTTAGTGTACCCGAAGTACGTATCAACACTGCCCCTGTAATTACTGAAGGCTAAGCGTTAAGACCCGAATTCCATGTTAAACGTCCCAAAGGGATATAGCAACAAACGTACATTATCACCCATCAATTCTGACCCCCGGAACAGCTGTGGATGATCGAGATGTCCATATATCACGACAGCTACGATAGGCCAACTTATACTGGGCGGGCAGAAGTCGCAAAACCTTGGGACAACTAAGGTCTTACTCAAATAATGTCAGAGCACGGTAAGACGAAGCTCATAGTTCCTCCCCAATTTAACCCCTAACTCGATGATGTAAGATCCGTTTTGGAGCAAACTGCAGGCACAAGTAAATCAATTTGAAAGTTGTATCGAATTTATGCTCCAACTCCCAAAGTTTTGCTGGAATTGTTTGCATATATTTGGTAATTATTGAAACGATGTCTATTACGTTTTGAATACTAAGGATCTAAATTGGGGAACATGCGAAATGGAATAATCAAGTACTTACAGTTGTAACAGCTCAACTTTGTTACATTATTGACTGTAACTGAATTGTTAACGTTAATAAGATCGTTTTGTTGCTCGACGCCATTATCTCCGAGTTTCAAACAGGGATGTTAAAACTTTCTGATGCGGACTTTGTAAGCAACTTCACGTATTGTGAGACGTTATAATAGCATTTACAATGTTACTTACAAAGAAAATTAGTTAAATTCTAGGTCCAAACTACTTAATCCTCAGGGGTGGCAACGTATCTGTGGCCAACCTTAATCTTAATCATATGGGTTGACTACAGATTTATATGGCAGTGGCCATTATCAGCCCGTGAACATACATTCGTTAGCTACTTCTATATTACAGAAAAATAAGAACTGACACTGGTATCAGACGCATTGACTATAACTTAACTTACTATATCCGTAACTGGATATTTGACAGTATACCTGTCACTGTCTTTTACATTGTAAACAACAAAGACAGGTATACTTTAAATCTCTAGTAACGGATCGTAGTAAGTTATTGAAACCGGCCCTTAGTCGCCTACGACATCCATAAGAGAGGGAGTGGGGCTATCCAAGACCGATACCACACTATACCTTCTAGCCATGTAGTGCTGTTCTGGTGGACTAGTTGACCCTAGAGGACTAAGGAACGATTGGTCTAAGTGTCTACAGACCAAGTGTACCTTAGTCCTTTAGGCTACCGTTTAATGATTGATCAATTTATGATTCATTACAGATATTATGAGTGCGCTTACCATGAGAAAAAACGTATAAGGATCTGATGTCACATTTTTTTAAAGATTTAAATTTGAAGGAGGTGCTCTCAAGGTATTCCCAAAGAGCTATGCATATCATAGGCTCTTCAAAAAAAGGTACAAAAGAGCTCTCTTACAATACAGATGCATTGGCGATTCTTCTGGTGTTGCAAATGTCCATAGACGGTGATGACTACTTTCCATCAGGTAGCTCTGCGTCGTTATGTATATCTACAAAAAATATAAAAAGAAAATGTTCTCCGATTTCGAAAGGTCTTACATACCTACTCTTATATTAAGGTCGTAGAACCCTTGGGGTTCGACTCCAGCGGGACCAACACCATACCTGTTTCTGCCTTATAGCAGCAGTGTAGCGCTACTGTGTTCTGGTGTGAAAGGCTTGGTAAACAAGCCATACTTATTCGAGGCGTTCCAACTTAGTCATCAGAGGTAGCAATTTAGCAATGCATCTGTGGCCGACCTCAAAAGGACTTTTATCTGGGGTTGATTACAGCAGATTACAGATGTCTATGGCTGGCAGTGGTCACTTACCACGTGAGCTGCATCGCTTGTTCATCAAAAATTAACTTT
The DNA here is from genome assembly GCA_018251915.1 of Urbanus proteus proteus. Lineage (NCBI taxonomy): Eukaryota > Metazoa > Arthropoda > Insecta > Lepidoptera > Hesperiidae > Urbanus > Urbanus proteus. The sequence goes on from DWPV01004950.1 coordinate 6,462, forward strand.
ATAGCATGCAGTCACGCAAGCAGACTATCTCACAAATCTGTCGCTTCCCGTACATCTTTCTAGGCTTCATACGTGTGCCTGTAATTATATACTATTTGATATATAATCCTTTTAGTTACGTGCGAGTGCTCAGCGCATGCAAACACGTGGGGTGAGCGCTCTATGATACGCACTTTTCAAGACGATTGCGCGTTTCCATTGCTGCTTTATTTTTATGATGTTTTAAGAATTTATCGTATCTACTATAACGTAATGTTATAGTCACATCACGTAGAGACGTTTTTTGCATTTGTAGAACTTTAGTTGTTCGACTTCGGCGGCACCACCACCCATATATGAAGCGTGTGGTAAGGTAGACATACTTATGCGAAGCGTTCCAACTTAGTCCTTAGGGGTAGCAACGCATTTGTGGCCAACCTCAGGTAAGACTGTTTTTATCTGGGGTTGATTACAAATGTCCATGGGTGACAGTGACCACTTACTATCAGGTGGACTGCTCATTTGCTACTCCAATAAACAATCCTTTTAAGGCAAAATTAGAATATAAATACTGTTTTACAATATTCACCAGGCATAATACCACCATTGAGCTTGATATAAACGTATTTTGTTTCGTGTCTCGTACCCATAAAGCTGGCATAATACCTTGGCTTATCATTTCGTGACCTTTGCGTAGTCTTTTATGGACTTGGTAAAGGACAAGAAAGCCAAAGCCGACCCTTTACGATATCGTAAAGCATCACTGATCCTAAGAAAATGGAGGGAATTCGTGTAGGTTTTGTGATAGAAGTAGCTAAGCGTCCAGTCTGAGAAATAGCTGTAGGACAGTTAACTTGGCATGTAGCGTGGGCTATGTTGGCTTCTATAATCATGTCTTTCTAACTACCCTTTAATTTAGATCTTTGAATGCAATCACTTCATCACTATATACGAGTACATAGTATAAAACAAACGCTTTGCGCTGTGATAGTATACACGATAGCTATAACAAAAATTCAATACTTAAAAAAAATTTCTGTTTGTCTGTCTATATGTTTGTCTATTTGGCTGGGGTATGTTCTAAACGGCTGGACCGATTTTGACGGTACTTTCACTGGAAGTCAACTAAAGGTTTGAGGAGTAACATAAGCTACTTTTATTTTTGAAACCATAAAATTGAAAATAAGCATTGGCTTTGGTTTCCTCGCGGGAGAGCAGCATATCAGTTATGTTTAAATATGTATTCCTACTTACTTTTTAAACCCGGGTGAAGCCGCGGGGTTCAGCTAGTACCACATAAAATTTAATAGTACGCCATCTCTCCATATAAGTCAGTCTTGCATGTGGCCAGTTTTTATCATTCCTTTTGTAAGGGACACAAAATCCAAAACTGCCTTTACGATGTCCGTGAAGCCCCGATCCCGGAAAGATGTTCGCGGGTAACTGCGCTTATTAACCCACTTTATAGGCTATTTTGGTTTTATGTTCTTAATCTGTAACTGAAGCCGTGTTTTTACAGCATAAATGCGGTAACAACCAGAATTTAAGGACATTTGAGTATTAGCAAACGGAAGACCTTCCAGGTTATCTCTTACTTTTCTGGCTAACTTTGAAACTGAGATTTATTAAGATATATTATTATTTACTTAAAATTTTATAATACGTTACACAATTATTTAAACTTGAACACACGAGTAATATTGACCTGTTTCTTTTTCACTTTTTTAATAATGTCAAAATCTAAGGTTGTGATATCGAAACATAAAATACAGTTCTCATTTTTTTCGATCTATCTGTACCTACAGAGTAATATCTCAAACCAGTGAACTGGATAAGGGATCTTCACGTAAAGGCAGAATATAGGCTTAGATAGGTACTTTATATCTCAAAAATATTATTGCTTCCTAAATAAATGTCAAAAATCTTCGCTTCACCTTCATAGGCATATTGACTAGGTAAAGTATTGGTGATCCATGACGGAAATATACATTGTTCAATTAGTTTAAACATATCTATATGGCTAATAAGCTTACTTTTAAGAGGATAGCAGCTAACGAGCATACAGTCCACCTTAAAGTAAGTGGCCACTGCTACCCATGAACATCTTTATTTCACCCCAGATAAGATATGACTCCTAGGCAGGAGTTGCGTTGTTACCCCTTAGTAATATGTTGGAACGTTTTGACACTAGAATACAGCTAATTTTAATACTGTTGTTATTAATGTTTAGTACAAGAATAGTAATGATAGCGCCAAAGCTAAATAAAAATGGTTCTACCATCTTCAAACAAGTAAGTATCACAGTAACAAGTAAGTATAAACAGTAATTAGTTAAATTGTTTCCTGCCTTTATAGAACCTTAATAAATTAAAAAGCGATATGATGCAAGTCCGATGTAATACATCAATCGGATAAAATTCATCTTCATTCCACTCCTGTTATCCGTGCGATTGACGGATAACAACGTTTCCCAGAAGGGTCCTAAACAATAAACCCTAATTCTAGGACCTTTTGGAGCAGTCAACAGCGATAAATATGGCTGAAGTGTGTGTAAATATCAGGTAGGGTTGAGGTAGCCGTGGTTATGTTGAAGTGAAAGGGTTACATTGAGAAGGGCGGTAAGGCATACGCGGTATGTTACTTACTTGATATTCAAGGATCGTATTGCCCTATGTATTGCTGTTTACAAGACCCTTGTACTTAAGGTTGATCAAAGATCTGATATCATCCGTTAGATCAAATAGATTTCGCTGCTTACGAGTATTGCAGACTTTTAATTCAGGTACTATTCAGTATAGAAACGCCACATAACAAAAAAATCATACGATCCTATGAGTATAAGCTAACAACAAAGTTAACGTTAGCTTTTTGCATGACCGTATCTGAGGTATACAAGGCATAATATACCAATTTACCTAGCTTGCTTTTCTATGCCTGGGTTTTAAAAAATATAGCTATTGCGTTTTATTCGACGCTTCCGTATACAAAAGTGTCACAAAAGGCGTACATTTAACATTTTTGCATTAATTTGTTTTTGATAATGATAAAATGAACCTGTTTATATAGATGCTACGTCATGATAGCTCACAAATTGATTTACAAAAAATACAAAAATGTTCGTAAAATAAGTCGTTCAAAAATATGATAACGTTCCATTTCATTGTCATTTTCATGTTTGAAACTGATTGAAAATCTGATTGCATTTTCCCAGCCACCCCTTTATGTTTCCTGCGCTGATTTAAAAGACGGTAAAAGGGAGAACCCTTCCACGATCTCTTATCAGTTCTGAAAAGAACGGTTCAATGCCACACACCTCTATGATGGCAATAACCGCGGAAAATCGCCTTTGTTGTTGAAAGGGAATAGTGGAGATTACATACAGCCTTCGGCATGTTAGATGAAGGGTTATTTACATCCTGCTTGAGGAAAGTTAACCCGTATAGTGCTTACCATTTTTTGGCTTGTTTTGGTTGCAAATCTTTTGTAAAGTTTTCTATATGAGTCTGGTTTGTATCAGTCGAGGATTTTTAACTATAGATAATGGTAGTAATCCTTTCGATACAATATTAATTCTGATAATTTACATTAAATGGAATTATTTGGTAATTATTTTACATCTTAGTTTATTTTTTATGTGACTGACATAGTACGCACAATGCATTGTAATTTTATGCTAATGAAAGTTTCAAGTTGTCTTTGAAACACATAAGAAGCGTCAATTTGAAAAAGGTACCGTTATTGTTTTTTCTATACGTACTAGTTTTAAATATTCCTTTAAATACACTTATTTAATAGTTATAACATTTTGAACGCACTTAACCATAAAACAAAAAAAAAACAACCAAAAAAATTAAACAAAAAATAATTAAGAATCCGATCTTAGAGTATAAAGACTGTGCTAACAGTGGTTTGCTCTTATGGGTTACTGATAGTACAATGGAACCATAAAAAGAAAGGCCGACTGCACCCCGCTTTATCTATGCGTACTTATTTGCTTATTTATATTCAACTTCCTATTTAGGGGTGTGTTGGGGGAACCCCGCAATTAAGACCCATTGTCTTATTCACCAGATGCGAGGGGTGTCCATCTTTGTGTCTTTCAATTGCTCGTCATTGAAAGGGTTACAGCACAGACGTTAAACATAGACAATCCAGCATACAATACAGATTCAAAGTAATTAATTCTACTTTGTTATATATTATTGACTATAATAACTATGTTATAATGTCCGTGGCGCAAACGACGCAACGCAGAAATTTGCGTCCAATGCGCCGCAATATACTCGAAAAATATAAAAATAGCGGTTTTCTATGCACCGCCTACGCTCAACGCTCAACGGCGCGTTGCGTTGCGGCACCGCTCCACTACGCTTTTGAGTATTACCTCTTATTAAAACGACAATATAAAGGATGTAAAAAATAGACAAATATTCTTTAGACGTCCGACACAACAATAAATACAAAGCGTCTTGCAAAAAGTCTAATAAAAATCCGGCGCTCTAGAAACGGATTTAAATAAAATCCTATGCAACTGCCGAAACATAAATGTTGCTCATGTTACTAAATTTAAGAGTTAAGATTGACTGTTCGAAGAAATTGTTATGTACCTATTATAATTTTAACAATGATTAAATTAGAACAAGTGACGTTAATTTATATGTATGTACCTGCTTACTTATACCTATATCATTAATAAACATTATTATTGTTAAAAATACTTCTTTTCCAAATTGAAGACATGCAATTTGGAAAAGAAGTACTTTTAACGTTTTAGAAACGTTTTGTTGCATAAAATGTAAACATGTCATACGCTACTATCACTTACAATGACTTAACAGTCAGTATATGTTTTAAATGATTATTTATATTTGTGAATTTGAGAAGTAAAACAAACGAAATACAAATTTTCAACCTAAACCAAATATTTATTTAGTAACATTCAAGCCAATATTTTGTGTCTGCACGTCAAACAAAAATAAACCAAAAAGACAAATTAAAATTTCACTTTTTATGAGCTCGAGAAATACGGATGTGTACGTTAACCCTCTGTCTCTTTAATGCATTGCCGTCCATTTTTCGAGACGGCCGGGTCCAAGTGGCCCTAACATTCGTAAATCCCTATAAAATACGATTCTTCGTAAATGCGCACTTATTTACTAGGCCGTTATTTATTGTGGGCGATTAATATAGAAATACGTAAAGGAAAAAGTTAGTAATCTTTTTCATTTGTGTGTGTGTGATGAAGCGTAAGCCCTGTACCTAAGTCGTAACCGATCTATAAATTGGACCAATGTTAGGCGCGGCCTGGATTTGATGGGTGACCATTAGTGGGTAAATTATGCACACTAGAGGCATGTTAAAATATGGGTCACGGCTCTATTTCTCCTTATGTGGTTTTGACACCCGACACTTTTTAGTCACTTACATAAAGACTAAGACTAAGACGTACATAGTAAAGAGACGTACCACTTACCCTTGTACATTTCGTTACCATCGGAGCAGTATGGACTACGTCTCAAACCTTCCCCCATTTGTACCCAAATTTGTACCCCAATGAACATAAAAACGGTTACCAACAATAGATACAGTTTAACTGCGGTATTAATAAAATAAAAAAAATACTAAGCATAACGTAAACATTTAAATTTCAAAGAAATAAAAGCATTATATCAAGACAGCATAAATAACTAATTTAAAAACAGAATTATAAGCTCAAAAGGTTTTATAAAAACGAAAAAGCAAACAGTGTGTTAGACAGCGAATTTTATCCGATTATAAGTGGTCTACTCGCTTTTGAATTTCAAATAACGTTGGCGAAAAAACAAAGAAAGGTACTGGGGGAGCCTCAAGGGGAATCTGCTATGAAACATAAATTTACGTTCATGTGTATGTGATAGCTTTAGTATCTTTGTTTGGAGCCAAATAATAAAATAAAGGAATGATATTCGCTTATTCGATGGTTTCTCCTTTGCCTTAAAGTGCAATATAATATTTCGAAGAATCTGTAGATCAATAATTAGTTTCTGCACATATATGCATTGATAGTATTCTTAAAGTATTAAAGCAGAATCTTGTATCAATTGTCTGTAAAAGTTTAAATGCGAAAAAAGACTACATGCCAATTTATTTACAGCCGCTCATCCAGGAAAACAAGAAGAATCTGTCTTGGACTAACCGCAATATTCTAAGCTTAATGTTTGTTGCATTTTTTAAAATAATATAGTAGAGCATACAAACTATAATGAAATAAATTAGCGGTTGGCAATCTTTTGACGTAGACCATTTAGCAGTACCTACACATAGTTGACCTGAGACAATGGCGGGCCGCAATCGAAGGCATTCCCTAAAATGTGATGATAGAAAAAAACGATCACCAAAAAAATATGATAGTCGAAAAAAATCCAACTACTACTTTTAGTCGTAAGAAGGTCCATGGGCCACAAGGAAAAGTTCTAGAAAGACCCGCGGACCGCAAGCATAATATAGGAGGCCGTGAACCGCAGGTTGCCGACCACTGAAATAGGCGAT
>DWPV01004951.1:0-12967 GCA_018251915.1 Urbanus proteus proteus
TGTAGTTCGACTCCGGCGGCACCACCGCCACACCTATTTCTGCCTTATAACAGCAGTGTAGCGCTGCTGTGTTCTGGTTTTAAGAGTGGGGTTAGGGAGATATACTTATTCGAGGCGTTCCAACTTAGTCCTCAGGGGTAGCAACGCATCTGTGGTGAACCTCAGGTAGGACTGTGATCTTATCTAGGATTGATTACAGATGTCCATGGGCGGCAGTGGTCACTGATCATCAGGTGGACTGCATGCTCGTTTGCTACTTCGATCATATAAAAAAGACAACAGTTTACAACGAAAACAAAAGTCACAGGGAGCACTAGACAATTCTAGAAGACAATCTCAACAATAGAGCTACCATCACAATCCCGGAAGAAGCACCGTTCGCCCAGCATGAGTCACGGGTTCCTCTAATCCCGGAAGAAGCACCGTTCGTCCAGAATGAGTCACGGGATCCCCTCGCGTCTCGCCGCCCGTGACCCACTAACTATTTCGGCGACTCAAGTGCGTCCGATGATGAAATATGCGACGCACAGGCAGAATCCAGGCACATTTCTCACCGGCGAACTTGATTTATGAGACGGTGGGATTATTTTCGGGTTTTCGCGACCGAGAATTTGGATTAAGTAAAGGTTAATCGTTGGTATTAGTATTGGTATTAGCTATTTGAGAAGTTAAGCAATGGCGAGCAAGCCAGGAGTTAGATGGGTAACCAGTGGCAGCCAACAGATTACCTAAGTTAAGTAACGTCTGGTTAGGTCTAGAGTTGGGTGGGTGATCGGTGGTGGCTAAGTTTTATGGGCGCTTTTGTGCTATGAAGGACACGTAAGGTGTCATGTGTCGGTAGTAGGTAATTGTTACACCTTGTCCAAAAGGTTGATAAGTTAAGGATAAAGCAGAAGATAGCTTACTACGACGATACAAATTTAGAAATAAATCCAAGGTAAAACTTATTTCAATATCGTATTTGTTCTAAACCAAATATAACAGAAACGCGAGAGCACCATAAGTTTCGCTACTTTTTACAACTTACAATAAATCTAAGAAGTATGACAGACAAAATACATTCCAAACATACAATGTTAGTGTAATTTTAAACTGAAATTGGTATGATGTAAATATCGTAAATCAGGCGGCTATAACACTGAAATAAATCAACTGATGCGCCCGTAACACACTTGAAATGCCTTTGTCTATATTTAACTTTGGTCCTCCGAGCCGGATCCGCGCCGGATTGAGGAACGATTGGATGTAATCCTGTCTTAATGATGTAATGATTAACCACGTTAATTTTATTTGAAAATCTGAATGTTTCTTCTCACAACACCATTAAAAAACTTCTGTATTTAAGTAAATATTAAGCCTGGTTACAAAAATAACCGATTCTTAGCCGTAAATCGAATTGAAATCTGATGCGTTGCTATCCCTTAGAATTATATCGCTTAGAATATTTCTCCCTTACTTAGATGCGTTGCTATCCTTAAAGACTAAGTTAAAACGTTTCGAATCTCTTACAACTTAGAATTATATCGCTTAGAATATTTCTCCCTTACTTAGATGCGTTGCTATCCTTGAAGACTAATTTGGAACGATTCGGATCTCTTACAACAACCTGTATACTAGAATACAGCAGCGCATGACATTTCTTTTACAAGGCAAATAAGGATGAGGCAAGAATACTTCAGACCAATCTCTTTAAGGATCAAGGATATTCAAATCCTGAAAGCGTATCCTTGGCTAGACAACCTACACAAAAATGTATAAAGCAACAGAATACGAAACACAATAACAATAATTCGTAGCAGACATCGAAAGTTGTTCGTTTTGGAAACTTCCAGAGCACCCCCAAAGGATTCAACTCTCCATTGTCAGTCTGGAATCTTTGGAAAACTTCGAGAGTTTTACGCCATTGTTACAATTTCAAATCGCGTCATTCTACTCGTCGACTACGCGTTTTCTTCTGATACGAATGTCTCGAAGATAAATTAAAATTGAGACTAGATTGTACATCTCATAACGACAAAATATTTTTAAACTTCGAAAGTTATGAGGAATTAGTTTTTGACAAATAAGTAAGGCCACCTTACCACACCTACATTAAAAATTAGGGGACCGAAGCTATGAAGACAATACCTTTAACCCAAGCTAGTCATAAATCTAGCTACATATCAGGCTGTTACATGTTATCCTGTCCGTGAGTGCATCAAGGTGGCACTCAATCACGCTATCTCTTATCGGGGATAAGCCCGCGGTGGCGTGGGATAATTGAACGTTAGTAAGCCACTGTGACGTGTGCGATCACTTTGATATTAGAGTGGCACACGATCACTGTACCTATATATGTATATAAATTTACATTACTATAACCGATCCTCGCGGTGTCACCCGCGTTTTCACAGTGGCGCCATCTGTATATAGGAGTATTTATAGGAGGTATTTAACACTACATAGTATAAAACGGAGTCGCTTTCTCTGTCCTTATATCCCTATGTATGCTTAAATCTTTAAAACGACGCAACGGATTTTGCGGTTTTTTTTTAATAAAGAGAGGGGTTCAAGAAGGTTTATATGTAATTTAACGCGTGCGAAGCCGCGAGCAAAAGCTAGTGGGAGTTAAAACGAGTATGCAGTTCATCTGGTGGCAAATGGCCACGGTCGCCTACGGACAACCGTTAACAATTTCCAGATAAAATAAGTTCTTCCGGTGTTAAGCCAAATGAGATGCTGCCCCAGAGGACTACGAACGCCTTCGATAATTTTGACGACCCGGATGGCGCAATGGTTAACACGCCGGACCGCTAATCCGAGGGTCCTGGGTTCGATTCCCAGCGAGGCGGAAATTTGAATGATGAGTTTAAATTTCCGTTCTTGGTCTGGGTGTGTGTCCTTGTCTTGTGTGTTGTCACCCACGACACAGGAGAAAATCCTACTGTGGGGCTATGAGTGTGAAGTGTGAAGTGCGTTATTTATTTATTTATAATAAAGTATGTCTCCCTCACCAAACCCTTCAAACCAAAACACAGCAGCTTAACACAGCTGTCACTAGCCACAAATAATGAACGAGGAAGCGACGCAAGGAATTCGATTGCTACTAATAATATTCCCATCTCTATAAGAGTTTCCTGAAAATTCCCCAGTAATATTCCCTAACGATGTGTGTGACCCTGAGTGAAAAACTATTGTAAACAAATAGAGATGTTTGGATATACGTAGGGTTATCAACTGCTTTTTATAATTTTTTTTCAGATACAACTATTAGTATCGAGATTATAGAGGTACAAGGGCATGTGCACTTAATAACACACGTAAGAAGTTTACGTATTAAAAAAATGGGATTCTGTCAACATGTAATATGTATAAGAATAACTTGCATTAGAATTACATTCTAGGCAGTTGCCGCGATTCGATTCTTTTATTTCGGGGCTTGTATACAAGATGATTCAAAAACTGCGATAGCGTGATTCAGAACGCTTATGGCGCCATCTCTGAACAAATGCCACTAAAAATGTTATCCGTATGATATGTATTGTATATGCGACAATTAGTACGGATGAAGAAATAAATGGATGCATAAACGGATGTTTGTTAGTTCTCTTTTTCGCCTGAATGTATTTCGATGAAATTTAACACATAGATAGTTACTGACCTTCATAATGCTATACCCACGAAGCATACGCAAGCGGTGCCGCGGGCAATAGCTAGTATATTATACAAAAAAGTACATCTTTTCTTAATTTCTTTCTTTCTTAACGTACCAACGTTGTATGTTATACTAAAAACGTACTATATTTTCTTAATTAATTAATTTATTTCTTAACGTACCAACGTCAGCCAACCCTGGCTGGCTCACGCTGGGCGTCCGTGCACGTTGAAAGTTTATTTCGATCCTTGTTTTTACATAGAATCTGTTATTATCAATGAATCGACGGATACGCGCGAATTGCGCAACCATTGAGATTCACGAATACGAAACGTTCAATAGATACATAGTCTATATGATTTAGGTCGGTGGTAGCAGAAACTCTAAGAGGCATCATTGTGACATTTTTTATGGTTTATAAAACAACAATGTTAAGCGCTGCTGTATTCTGGTTTGAAAATTGTAGTAAGGAAGAGATTATTATTAGATTGTTTTTTAGAAAACTACTATTAAGGTAATCCTATGTCCAGCAAAAGCCGTCATAGGCTTGATGGATGAACGAACGCGTGAGTACCATAGACGTTTAATCCAAAAATATGAAGGGCTCCCGCGAAAAAAATATAAAAAACACTAACCCGGCTGAAATCGAGCGATGGCTCTTTATAAAGACCAAAAACAAACGCACTACACAGTGTAGGTACATACTACAGACAATCGTGAAAAACCGTGATTGCACCACGAAACGCCTGTAACAGTCAGTGCACCCGCCGCGATGCCGAGACCCGGCTGGCCGACGGCCAGCTCGATGAGTCGCAAGGGATAAGCGGAGGCGGAAGCGAGTGCGACTTTTCTATCAAATCAACCTCACAAGTAGAAAAAGTTTTTCCTCAAAACTCTTTCTACTTGTAAGGTTGAACCCTTTGTGATTCGACTTCGATTGCACTATTACTACCATAACACCTATTTCTCGTTTAAAACAGCAGTGTTAAGCGCTCCTGTGTTCGCGTTGGAAGCATAAGGTAAGTGTGGTATAGTAAGGGAGACTCATACTTATCTAAGACACTTATAATCAGGGATACTGCATACCCATATGTCATTTCATTACAATAAAAAAGCTGTCATAGGATATCCTGTGCACGCCAGACCGGTATGTTAATCTTACCGCGTGGTTAATCAAAAAGCGAAAGATTAGGCACAGTATTACCAAATTTCCATAGGCCATAAGAAATCAATTGTCTATGAAATAGCAAAAAAAAAAAATACAAAACGCTAAATTTTTTTCACTCGACCACCGCGTTTACACGTCTTGACCACGAGTGGCGCTACTTATACCCGCTCCATCTCCCAACTTGCACCACACACGTAGGATATTTATTGCGAGCATACACCACTTTCGAGTTGGGCTTTGATATTGTTATGTTTACAGCGGCTCCCGGGCGCAATTCCGAAAACCGTATACGTTTTCAAGTTTAACGCGAACACTATTTTAATGCGTTCTTAACAAGAAGGGCATAGTTCATTACACTAACAACTTATGTATGTAGTTCCCGATTATAGTTAAGCAACGTTGGACGCGGTTGGAAATTTGATGGGTGACTACTACTAGTTACTACTACTACTACTGCTACTACTACTACTACTAGTAGCTACAGTTTTAGATCTTAATTTTTGATTTTTAATTTATGAATAACTGTTTTTGATTTTTGGTTTTGTATTTAATTGTGGTTGCCGTAGATCTCCGCGAGCTTCAGGCTGGCGAATGGCATGAAGCCGCACAAGACCGGGACCAATGGCGAGTTCTCGTATCGGAGGCCAAGACTCACTTTGGGTCGCTGAGCCAGCGGCGTAAGTAAGTATTTAATTGCGAATATATTTTTTTATTATTTTGATTTTTATATTGGCGTTCCGTATAAGGCAACGACGAACCTTAAGAGAGATTCCTATCATACTTAACATCACAAACAAAATCGCACGCTCATTAGCTCCAACGCACAAACGGCAACATTCATAAATTAGCACAACTGATCCCAGGTGCACACACAACACAGACACAGCTGCAATGCGGCGTACCCTCCCCCCCTCCCCCCCGCAGCCAGTCACCCATACCCCCCTGGCGCCCAACCCCCTGAGTTCCGGTATCGGAAGCTCAGAGCTTCCGGTATCGGAGATACACGTCCGATACGGAAATGTCTGGCGGTTGATATCGCGCCTAGTTGTTAACTAGTTTTGTTTAATTAAGTTTTTTTTGTAATATGGAAGTAGAAAATAATAGAGCGTAATTGTGATGAATCAAACATATGAAACTCCACACGAGAGCAGACTCTTCTTAAATTTTAGAAAATTTATTAATTTTATACTTTTTGGTACTTCCGAGAAGAGCCTGAGGAGGCTAACTCCTTAAAACTGGATAATTGCAAAACTGTAAATAAATAACGCTCCACACTCATAGCCCCACAGTAGGATTTTCTCCTGTTTCGTGGGTGCCATGGACAACACTCAAGACAAGGACACACACCCAGACCAAGAACGGAAATTTAAACACATCATTTAAATTTCCCCCTCGCTGGGAATCGAACCCAGGACCCACGGATTAGCGGTCCGGCGTGTTAACCATTGCGCCATCCGGGTCGTCATATAACAAAATCATGCCATTTCGGATCCAGATTAACATACATCCAAAACTCGGTTTTAGATCGAATTTCAGTGCCCCAAACCCCAAATGCAAATAACCCTTCAGTTACCAGCCAGTATTGACTATCAAATACAGATACTGTCATGTAGATTACTTCCGGCGCAGTGGCGCTTCGCCCCTGGTAACGAAGCGTGACGTATCTTGAATATAGTATAGTCTACCTGATGTGATGGATATTTATCTCAGATTTAAGATTGTTGTATTATCGCGGGACTTATAGCATATTTTATGTTTCATATTTTTTAAATAGTAGTAGTTAATAGCAAATTAAAGTTGATAAGTGATTAAATATTTTTTTCAAAATTGAACATCGGTACAAAATATATTAAATCATTTATATAAGTGAAAAAGAAACGAAAAGAAAACATCTCCATTTTAAGACACAACTCGTCTCACATATAATTTAATTCTCTTGTTTTTATATACTACATTGCATCTATACAAATAAATAAAATTAAAGTGTCTGTTTGCGATTTCAAAATAACATTTTATTACTCAATGCGTACTAAAGTAACCGCCTATTTTCGTACCTATAACGAAAATGCAATAAAAAAATTGACTGTCTGTTTAGCTGAGGTAATCTTCTGAACGGCTGGGACGATTTTGACGGGGCTTTTACTGGAAGAAAGCTGAAGGTCTAAGGCGTAACATACTACTTTAATTTTGGGAAGGAAAATTTAACTTTGTCAAAACTGCTGTATTCTACGAAGAGCCGGGCGCCGAGGTCAACTGCGAAACTAACCTTAGTTAGTGCCAGTGTCGGTATCCTCATTGGAGCCGGCTATGGGGGTTATACGCACTACAAGATAAATTTGAAAAAACCAACACCGTCGGAGCCCGAGGAATATGCGTTTTTGAAAACAGCCCCTGAGTACTTACCCCAGTACAAAGTAAGATATTTTTTGAGGACTTATTATTAAATATAGACTTGTAATATAGTACTATATACTATAATCTTTTGTGTTTCCACTCCAGTAGTACCATCACCACACCTATTTTTAGCCAATAATATCAGTGTTAACCACTGTGTTCTGGTTTTAAGCATGTGGCAACAGAGTTATCTGAGGCGTTTCAATTTAGTTTTCACTAGGAGCAACACATCTGGTCAACCTTAGCTTGGATTATAATCCCAACTGAGGTTAATCACAGGTCCAGGCATGGCTAGTCTCCATTATAATTACGGACTATATGCTGGTTTCCCCAGAATATATTAAACTAGCTGGTTGCCACGGTTTCACCCGCGTTAAAAAAAGTTAAAATTAAGTAAACAAATTTTTAATGAAATATAACCTATAGCACTAAGTTGTATCTTTAAATTGGTGAAAGATTTTTTTAAATCCGTCTAGTAGTTTCGGAGCTTATTAATTTCAAACAAACAAACAATTAAATCTTTCCTCTTTATAATGTTATTATAGATAAACATAGCATGCTAGTATTGTATTTGTATACTCCCTGTATAGCTTAAGTATTTTGTAAATAATTGCATTTCTTTTTGTGTTATACCTACCTAAGTTGTGTATGTTTGCAATTAAATTATGACTGCATATTGTACTCATGATGTAATGCATTTTTGTGAAATATTGCGATTTCTGTACTATACATCTTAATTGATGTAGAATGCTCACTTAGTGCACATTTTGATTGGCGTAGGCAAGTATGCAAATCAGAATAGTTACTTTTTTATCTGGACACGCAATGTCACACTTCTAGCAAAGCTTTTTGAGTCTTTTCTGTTTGTATAATATTTTTATGTCCAATTCTTTGGTATGCTGTGCAAGAGGGTTAATGCCATTTAAAATATGTTGTGTCGCTAGATTCATTGTGCTAGCGCAAAGGATACTGATACATCAAAATGTCAGAAATTCCAAATAGTGTCCTTTTTATTTTTTTTATTAATAAAATTTATTTTATTTATATATTTTTGGTTTTGTCTGTACTTACGTACTTATTTATAGAAATTATCGCATTTGAAAACTAGTGTCTCGTAATTTAAATGTCCTGCAGTTCTTAAAGACATGTTTATATAAGTTGTATGCTTGGGCTTTTTCATTTAACTTCAATTATTTCTGGAAATTACATAACATTTCAATAAAATTAAGTAAATTTATTAACTATTACTAAGGCTGTAGTGCAAGTGTATTTTTAATTAGCAGTGCACAATTATGCTATATTTGAACCAAATGTTGTAACAATTGCCAGCGCTATGCGAATTGCTCCTGATAATTTTAATGCATAATTATCAAAAATTTAATTATTTGAAGTTTAATATTATTTATACCATTATTCATTATACTGTAAATGTAAGTACTACCAGTCAAACTTTATGTTAAGCAGAAAAGTGCAAGGCATCTATTAAATGTTTATGAATAAAAAATATGTAAATAATTGAATTTATGGTAGTATTTTATTATTCATCTGATCATTAGAGGATTCATTAGTTAGAGGAGTTATTTAAAGTTATTTCTTCCGTCTAAGTTATCATTGGATACCAACTGGTGAACTTCGTCGGAGGTCTTATGGGCGGTTTAAAAAATATCTGACAGGGATTGGCTACTAACCCATACCCCCTCCACCCACACTCACCAGTAGCTGAGTGGAGTAAACATACCAGTGGAGTACGCTCCACACCACTCCTAGTTGTGATTGTGTCGTACTGCTGGGGTCAGGCTTACTTCTGTAAAAAGTGTTGCAGTGAAATACCTCTACTACCTTTTATTTGTTGTATGGATATATGTTTTTATATTTGTATGTATACATGTATTTGTGTTTGTATGTGTGTAACAGTGCAAATATAATAGCTATTAAAGATAAGTGATAGTCCAACTGGTCACTGTATGTTGCATAATTCTCCTCTGCCATATGATTTTAAAGTCAGTCTTATTACTACACACAATGAGGTTACTTTAGCTTCAGCCGCTGCAAATTATGTACTCAACTTTCTATGAACCATGTTATACATAGAATACATAGTTGTTTACAAATCTCTGAGGATTGCGAAGATCATGAATTGTGATGTCCCTTAAATTATGTTAAAACTAGCTTTTGCCTGCGGCTTCGCACACATTTATTGCATATAAACCTTTCTCTTGAATCACTCCATCCATTAAAAATAGATCACAAAACGTCGCCTAGTTTTAAAGATCTGAGCACACATAAGGACAGATAGCGGAAAGCGACTTTGTTTTATACTATGTAGTGATAGTGAAGAAAAATTATGTCACAATTCCTAACCATTATCCTATATAGATTTATGTAAGCAATTTTATTAATTGCCTCTTATTGTTATATCATGAAGCTGCAATTATGTATGCGGTAATATCTTAGTATCTTATCTTGTAGAACTCTGAAAGCATGAGCATAAATTGAGCATCCAGACCTCCTTATCACATGTTCTTCAAACAGGAAGACATTTTTTGTTTTTATTTTTGTCAATATGCAGCAGCTGCTCCTTTCTTTCAACAACTTTCTTCAAAGTTCTAGTTCCATAAGTACAAGCTTAACTTATAAGTAGAAATAAATGAACTCAAAGCATATATTTCTTTTTCAGATTATCAATGATTCGGACACCAGTAACCTGCAATTGGTCCTTTTCCAATATAGGACCTGTCCGTTCTGTTGCAAGGTCCGAGCATATCTGGACTCTCGGGGTATCAGCTATGAAATAGTTGAAGTTGATGCAGTACTGCGGCAAGCTATCAAATGGTCGGGGTATAAGAAAGTGCCTATATTGCTAGCGAAAGTTGATGGTGGTTATCAGGTATGGTATTTTGTATTTAAGTATGTAGGAGTGTTTCCATTTTTAACCTAGTACTGATTAGCTCCTCTAGATATAGATATAGGTAATAACACATATCTGTGTTATCTAAAGATAACTGCTAACAAAACATGGTTGTGAATGTCTAAGTATTTTACTTTTTTGATTTGTTATAATATACAAAACCTCCTTTAATAATATCTGTTATTTATTTATTATAAACCATAGAAACAAAATAATTTATTTTTCTGTAAGTTACAAATTTTGCTTATCATTTAATTTATACTAAAATATTATCATGTTTTAGCAATTATTGGACAGTTCCGCAATTATATCTATACTGGAGACTCATCTGAACTTCCGGAGATAGTTAAATTTTCCCCTGCCACTCGGTATGAAAATGAGCAAAATAAGATGACAACTGATATAACCAATAAATACTTTATTATGCATAATGGTCCCGTCCCAGATGAAAAAGAAAGAGCCGCTGAAACGTAAGTATCAGAACAATTAGATATGATGGTAAATACAAGTGTCGCCGTTGCTTTTGATTGAAATACATAAATTTCTAAATTAATACTTATATATTACTGTAAATATTAGCTACTGCTAGTGCCAGAGAGTAGAAAAGCAGGTCGAAAAAGAAGGAAATAACGAGTAGTCTTTTATTTCATAGTCTTAAATTCATTGTTGTTATAAATTACGTTTTGTGATGATTTTCAATTCTCACAGTTTTTTTTATAAAGTATTCTTATAGAATTACTTCAATAACTGCAGGACATTTGTGGTAAAACTCAGATCATCCTGCCAAAATTAAGGTTTTTTGGTAACACTGCTGCCGTGTCCGTCATTAAACTAAATACGCTTACAAGTTACGTTGTAATATTTTCATTTTGTAGTGAGGAGCGCCAATGGAGACTGTGGGCGGATAAGGTCCTAGTGCACACGCTGTCGCCCAACGTATACAGGACAGTGGGCGAGGCCCTCGAGACCTTTAAGTGGTTCGAGGAGGTCGGTGGCTGGCGGGACTCGTTCCCCACTTGGGAGTGTGCGCTGATGGTGTATGGTGGTGCCGCTGCTATGTGGATGATATCTAAGCGACTGAAGGCTAGGTAATTAACATAAAATCTATTTTTTTACTTTAATAGAAATACTATGCGATCAAAATAAGAATAGGAACGAAAATAAGCTTGAACTGAAATATTTACCTGAGTAGTAAGATTTGGAAAAAAATTGTGTATTGTTTACATGTTTCATATGGATATATTTATTAAAATAAAAAAATAATAATATTAATTATTTATTTAGATTTTTTTGCAAACCTTACTATTTTGGTAAATATTTCAGTTCAAGGTAATTTTTGTTTCTATTCTTATTTTGATCACATAGTACTAAACTACTAATGGATTAAAACATTGCAATAAAGATTGCAAATAACGTACATATTATTATTAGTCTTCTCAAGTTATAAGCAGAACCAATGTCCCATTTCGGGTGTAAATTAAAAGACAGTTAAGTAATATGTTTTTGTTATTGGTTGAACAACATATTTATATTTGATCTCTTGGTATATCTACTCAGCTGTCTTACCGCTTTCCGATAATTTACTGGTAAGAACTACTAACCATTCTATCTATCAGCCTTTAATTGTCCACTACTGAACATAGGCCTCCTATGTTCAGCAGCCTATATACTTACTATTACTTCTACTAATTACTCGCTTCCTTTACAGGCATAATATCCAGGACGACGTCCGTCAGTCACTATACGACGCTGCCAACGAGTGGATGACGGCAGTCACTAACAAAGGCTCACGGTTCCTCGGAGGGAAGGAGCCTAACCTCGCTGATATATCAGTGTACGGCATACTGAGCAGTATTGAGGGCTGCCAGGCCTTCCTCGACTTGAGAAACAACACTACTGTGGGTAAATGGTTCGATGACATGAACTCTCATATGGAGAAACATAGAGGGAAAGTACTTGCTGTTCATGCTTAATTGAACAGTACAGTATAAGGAATGAAATATTGATCACAATATAAATTGGTATGCCCTCATCACTAGGCGTACGTAACAATACATACATTTGTCAGTAATACTTGTATGCTCACTGATTAGACAAAAAATTGAGTTATCTGGTAATGAATAATAGAAATAAAGTAATAGAATAAAGTAATGATGGTATTTAGCAAAGTCGACCAGATTTGTGTCTATGTACTAATTCACTCATATAAAAGTTACGTTCGCCTAGCAATGATGAATGATGGGATTCACAAGCACGACATACACTTTCGGGATATAGATTAATCACATTGGGTCTTATATAAAGTCCAAGGAAGTCATTGGTCCATTTCATAACATACCGAGTATGTTATGAAATGGACCACTCAGGACGAGGTCCTGAGTGAATCAGCATACAGATCCACATTTTCCACAGTAAGTACATGTAAACTTTTGAATTGAAAATTGTAAATTGGTTCATTGGCGTTATATTGTTTATGGATTCAAACGATACCTGATTCTGTTCAATAAAGTAAATACAATAAATAAATTATGTAACACATCACACAGCTTGAAATTGTGTTATATTGATATGCGCAATTTGTTTCCCGAAGACAAATAAAGTAGTAGATACTGCAAAATCTATCCTCCACTATATCTTTTTAATTGACTCGTGTCAAATGAAGTGAAGAAGGTTTCAGTAAAGAATTATGATCACAAACTTATATCAGACTTAGCATTACTTTAATAAAATATGTAAGAAAGCATTCAAAACATGATCATAATTCAATAAGTCAGGAAAGGTATGTACATATTACATATCTATTGAATAAAGTGGATTACTCGGGAATGAGATTATGTAGTATTATTTGAATGAATGAACACCA